>CM035415.1:22046941-22049441 GCA_020310875.1 Ceratopteris richardii | reverse complement strand
AATCAAGTTTAAAATTGAAGATTGCAGGGTAGCACCTACTCCAATGGAGGTGAATCACAAATTGAGAAAATATGGAGGAGAAGAATTCAAGGACATAAAGCTATATCAAAGTCTGGTTGGTAGTTTAATCTATGCTACATTAACTAGGCCTAATTTGTCATATGCACTTGGTGTGTTGTCTCAATTCATGCATTGTCCTAGGAAAGAACATTGGGTTGTAGGACAAAGGGTGTTAAGATACATTAAAGGTACACTCAAGGAAGCTTTATATTATGGTTTCACATCAGATACAAACATCAAGACATAGTGATACAGATTGGGTAGGTAATCCTGATGATAGGAGATCAACCTATCGGTATCTATGTTATGTGGGAGATAAGCTAATCTCTTGGGGTTCTAAGAAGCAGCACACAATTGCTTTGTCATCTACAAAAGTAGAGTATAAAGGTATGGTTGAAGCTACAAAGGAAGTTATATGGTTGAAGACTCTCATGAGGAGTTTTGATATCATTCAGAGTACACCCACTATTCATGGAGATAATGAGTTCATTGTATCTAGCTGCTAACCCTGTGTTTCATGCCATAATTAAACATATTGAGATTCAATATCACTTTCTGAGAATGTGATTGATCACGAGATTGAAGTCATATATACTTCAACAAAAGATCACATTGCAGATATGTTAACCAAAAGCTTGGTTGGACCTAAGTTGCAAAGGTTCACAGACATGGCAGGTATAAAGAAGATGGAGAAAATCACAATTGATGATTGGGAGGGAGTTGTTGGTGTAGGACAATCAACAATCGGTGATTCGTACAAAGGATTGAAGTCAAAGAATCAAGCAAATATCAAATTGAGAAGCATGAAGACTAGTGAATGAAGACTTGTATATACATGTACACTAAACTTGTAAATAGCTCACTTATACCTTTGTTATGCTTATGATTTTGTACATATATGCCTATATATACAAGTAGAAAGATGGGGCATGTAAGAGAGATGATGAATGATAAGTTTTAGAAGTCATTAGACACTTTAGAAGTGATGAGAATATGTCCTATCAATCAGATGTAATGTTTTCCTGAATAGAAGAAAAGTTGCGCTCTGAATTTTGCTTAGTGCTCCTTCTGTGTTCATCCTTTTGAGGAATGCTTTGGTACAAGCCTAAATCTATAGTAGAGTGACATGTGTATAAATTTTGAGAATGAGGCTTATAATGAGGCTTAGAGAATTTTAAGTAGGAACATTTATATATGTAAATGTGAAGAAGAGAAGACTAGAGTAGCTGCGAATTCGATGATAATGATTTGGTGAGTTCTCCTTCCACAGTGTAAAGTTTTGAGCAACTAAGCACCCATTCTTTAACTTGGAAAGTAAGCTACCTATGGATAAAAGCATTTGAATAAAAGGGTTCTACTTTAAGAGAACTATGCATCAGAAGTTGCAAGTGTCAAAGTCGACTGTATAGAAGTAGAATTTTAAACATACATGAATTGTTAGGACTAAAGATTAAGATTAACTAAAGCTTTTGAGAAACTTTAGCTTGGAAAAGGTGCACAAACACTAGTCGACACTTCAAACAAAGTTTCATTGGAAACTTTACACATTTGATGAGTCTATGAGTGAAATACATGTAGGAGACTTTCTATATTTTGAGTTTGTTCATAGTTAAATCAAAACTATGGTAATCTCGTATTGGTCTTCCAAATTGGTTGAGGTTTTGAGTTGTTCTTGATATAGAGGTGCTCTTACATAAAGGTAACGTCTTCGTTTGGAGGTTAACACTCTCCATCATCTATCTATATATCTATCTATTTATCCATTTATCTATCTATCTATCTATCTATCTATCTATCTATCTATCTATCTATCTATCTATCTATCTATCTATCTATCTATCTATCTATCTGTCTATCTGTCTATCTATCTATCTATCTATCTATCTATCTATCTATCTATCTATCTATCTATCTATCTATCTATCTATCTATCTATCTATCTATCTATCTATCTATCTATCTATCTATCTATCTATCTATCTATCTATGTATCTATTTATCTATCTATCTACCTATCTATCTATCTATCTATCTATCTATCTATCTATCTATCTATCTATGTATCTATCTATCTATCTATCTATCTATCTATCTATCTATCTATCTATCTATCTATCTATCTATCTATCTATCTATCTATCTATCTATCTATGTATCTATCTATCTATCTATCTATCTACCTATATATATATATATATATATATATATATATATATATATATATATATATATATATATATATATATATATATATATCTACCTACCTATCTATCTATCTATCAATCTATCTATCTATCTATCTATCTATCTATCTATCTATCTATCTATCTATCTATCTATCTATCTATCTATCTATCTATCTATCTATCTATCTATCTATCTATCTATCTATCTATCTATCTATCTATCTATCTATCTATCTATCTATGTATCTATGTAT
>CM035415.1:22031941-22036941 GCA_020310875.1 Ceratopteris richardii | reverse complement strand
AATAAACCTTTTTGAGAACTTTAACTTGGAGAAGATGCGCAAACTCTAGGAGATGATTCATACAAAGTTTCATCAAAAACTTTACACGTTTGATAAGTCAATGTGAAGAAATTCTGCAGCAGACTTTTCTGTGTTTCATCTTCTTCACAGATTTTCTCAATTTTGATAATTTGGAGATTGGACCTCTAATTTAGTGAAGGTTTTGACTTACTCTTGGTATAGAGGTGCTCTAATCAGAAGAGTAGGTTGTTCTTTTGGAGATTAACACTCTCCATCAGTGGTATCAGAGCAGGAGACATCAAAATCAAGGAAAGGAAGGTCCCGACTGCTGCAGATTCAAGAAGTTCAACATTTGAAGAACTAAGAAGTGAAAGCTTGGAGTCAAAAGCCTGAGAAGAAGTCTACTGGACATCAAGAAAGGCAAAAGGAGTCTAACTCGAAGTAAAGGTACATACATTGCTTGTAAAAGCTTGAAGTTTTCAATACACAGGTGGACACAAGATGGGAGATGCTCTACAGATAGAGAAATTGGATAGGGAAAACTATCCTGCATGGTCAATGAGGATGGAAGCTCATCTTATGAGCAAAGATTTAATTGGTTACATCACAGGAGAAGAAGAGAAGCCAGAGTTCAGAGATCCTAGTGTTCCAACTAGGGAAGAGTTAGCAGATCTGAAAAATTGGATGAAGAAAGATGCTCAAGCTAGGAGCATTATCTATATGGGAGTCAATGATTACTTGTTACCTCACATTAGAGGTCTTGAAAGTGCTACTGACATATGGAATGCTTTGGAGGAGCATTTCCAGAACACTACAAAGTCAAGGAAGGCATCCTTATGGGCAGAGTTTACTACCTTCAAGAAGAAGGCTTCTCAATCCATCTCAGACTATGTGACAAGGATGAAAGATATTGCAGATGCTTTAGGAGCTGTTGATGAAGACATTGAGGAAGATAAATTGGTAAGGCAAATCCTTACAGGGTTGAGAGGTGATGACAAATGGAAGCCATTTATTTTGTCTACAGAACTTTCACTTGATCATTTCACTCCTGATTTAAATCAATTGTTAGGTCATATGCTAACATTTGAGCAGGATGTTAAAGGAGATGGTGACAAGAGTACAGGTCATGCAATGTATTCAAAGGATAAGAAGAAGAATAGCAAAGGAAAACAACAAGCAGGTGAAGATGAAGGAACAACTACTCAAGCCAACTTCCTAAGAGGAAGAGGAGGTGGCAAAGGTAGAGGAAGAGGCAGGAACAACAAAGATGGAGGCAAAGCTTGTTGGATTTGTGGTAAGACAAATCACTTAGCTAATGATTGTTGGCATAATAATCAGAATAATGGTGGATACAATCAGAATTATAATACAAGAGGAAGAGGTGGCAGAAATCAAAGAGGTAATTACAGAGGTAGAGGTGGAAGGAATTACTTTGGAAGAAATGCAGGTAGAGGATTCCAAAGTCAACAATACAACAACACCTACTACAATTATGCTTCAGATCAAAAGGAAGATTCAACATTGATAATGAATGCAACTTGTGAAAGGCAGAGTGAAGATCAAAGAGTCTTCTACATTGACTCAGGATGTAGCAATCACCTGAGTGGTAACATATCTTTGATGACTGATTTGGAAAGTAAAGTTTTTAATCATGTTGTTCAAACAGGTGACAACACAAAGCACAATGTGAAGTCAATTGGATCAGTGAAGGCCAAGGATGGAAGCACATTATTGAGTAAGGTTTTGTATGTTCCTACAATCCCTAAGAATTTGATAAGTGTAGGTCAAATTGTTGAAAAGGGATATGAAGTAAGGTTCACTAATGATGGAGTATATGTGGAAGACCCTAGCCAAGGGTATAAACAGATAGTTTCAGGAAAAAAGGAAGGAAGATTATTTACATTGAAGATTCAAGGCAATATTGGTCATGCTATGTTCACATATGGAGGACATAAGATCTCTGAGTTAGATCTTTGGCACAAGAGGCTTGGACATTTCAATGAAAGAGGTATTAAAGATATGGTTAACAATGGTTCAGTGCTTGGATTGCCTAATGTTGCAGGTCAACATATGACATACAAATGTGAGGCATGTCAATTAGGTAAGGCTCATAAACATTCTTATTCCAAGCATGGTTTTATGCACTCAGAGAAGCTTGAGTTGGTACACACAGATGTGTGGGGACCATCAAAAGATTTCAGTATAAATGGATCAAGGTATTATGTGATTTATGTTGATGATGCTACTAGGTGGATCACTATCTATGTGATCAAAGATAAGTCAGAAGTGTTTAATACATTTAAACACTATCATGCATATGCAGAAAGAATTACAGGTCATAAGTTGAAAAGACTAAGGTCAGATGGAGGGGGAGAGTATTTCTCAAATGAATTCAGTGATTACTTATGGAATGCAGGTATAAAAAGGGAAGTTACTTGCAGGTACTCTCCTCAACAAAATGGTGTTGCAGAAAGGAGAAATAGAACTCTTGTTGAGTTTGCAAGATCCATGATGAAGGAGAAAAATTGCCCTAATTATTTGTGGGCTGAGGCTGTAAATACAGCCACTTACTTGGTCAATAGGTTACCATGTAAAGCCTTGCAGGGTATGACACCATATGAGGCTTGGTGGGGTAAGAGACCTACCTTGGATCATTGCAGAGTTTTTGGGTGTGTGGCATATGCATATGTGCCATCACAATTAAGACACAAATTGGAACCCAAAGCTGAAAAGTATGTTTTTATTGGCTATGATGATAAGCAGATGGGCTATAGATTGTGGAGTCCATCAACAAAGCAATTTATGGTTTCTAAGGATGTTACATTTGATGAACAAAGCACTTGGTATGCAGGTACAATCAATATCAATACAGGTGATGAAGAAGAAGTGAGTCAAAGAAAAGGTAAATCAAAAGTTCAAATATTTGATGAGCAAGAGAATAATGAAGTGCAGGTTGAAGTGGAAGAGACACCAAGATTTGATCCTGAATGTGAAGAGCCAGAAACCTCAAGGAGTGGAGAACTCAGAAGGTCAACAAGAAATAGGTGGCAACCTACAAGGTATAGTTATGATACTTCATTTCTAGCCACAAAAGATTATGCTTATATGGTGAATACAGATGAAGACCCTTCTACATATGAAGAGGCAAAAGATAAGGAAAAATGGGAGAATGCTATGCAGGAGGAATATGATGCACTATTGGAGAATCAAACTTGGGATTTGGTTCCTAAACCAAATAGTCAGAAGATTATTGGATGCAAGTGGGTCTACAAGACCAAGAGATTTGCAGATGGAAGTGTGTCTAGATACAAAGCTAGACTTGTTGTCAAAGGCTTTGCTCAAACATATGGTATTGATTATGATGAGACCTATAGTCCTGTGGCAAAGATGACAACCATAAGGACACTTATTGCTATTGCTGCATGTAAAGGTTGGAAGCTATGTCAACTTGATGTGAAGAATGCTTTTTTGAATGGTTATATTTCAGATGATGTATTCATGGAGCAACCTCAAGGGTTCAGAGATAAAAGGTATCCAGATCATGTGTGCAAGCTCAAGAGAGCTTTGTATGGCTTGAAGCAGGCCCCAAGGGCATGGAACTATAGACTTGTGAAGTTCCTTAAAGAACTTGGATTTCAGGTGTCTAAAGCAGATAGTAGCTTGCTTGTCAAGGCAAGTGATAATGGGTTCATATACATGTGCATATATGTTGATGATATAATTCTTACAGGTACAGATGAAGAAGGAATACAAAAGCTTAAGAGGCAAATGGAAAAGGAGTTCAAGATAAGTGACTTGGGAGACTTGTCATACTTCTTGGACATGGAGATTACATATACTCAACATGGAGTATTTGTGACCCAAGAAAGGTATTTGAAGAATTTGTTAATCAAATTTAAAATGGATGATTGCAGGGTAGCACCTACACCAATGGAGGTGAATTACAAATTGAGTAAGTTTGGAGGTGAAGAACTCAAAGACATGAGACAATATCAGAGTTTGGTTGGTAGCCTTATCTATGCTACTCTAACTAGACCTGATTTATCATATGCAGTAGGGGTTTTGTCTCAATTTATGCATTGCCCAAGGAAAGAACATTGGATTGCAGGACAAAGGGTGTTGAGGTACATTAAGGGTACACTCAATGAAGGTTTGTATTATGGGTTTACCTCAGATACAAATATCAAAATTTATAGTGATGCAGATTGGGCAGGTAATCCAGATGATAGAAGGTCTACATTTGGATACATGTGTTATGTGGGAGATAAACTTATCTCATGGTGTTCCAAGAAGCAACATACAGTTGCTTTATCTTCTACAGAAGCAGAGTATAAAGGCATGGTTGAAGCTGCAAAGGAAGTAATTTGGGTCAAGACATTGATGAAGAGTTTTGACATTGTGCATGGGATACCAATTATATATGGAGATAACATGAGTTCATTGTATTTAGCTGCTAATCCTGTTTTTCATGCCAGGACCAAACACATTGAGATTCAGTATCACTTTCTAAGAGAGAAAGTGATGGATAAGGAGATTGAAGTCATACATACTTCAACAAAAGATCAGATAGCTGATATGCTTACAAAGAGCTTGGATGGACCAAAGCTACAGAAGTTTAAAGACATGGCAGGTATAAAGAAGAAAGGAGAAAACCTCAATTGATGATTGAGGGGGAGCTGTTGGTGCAGATCAATCACCAATTGAAGATTTGGAGTAAAGAAAATGGATACATTCACAAGAGTGAAGGACATGTACACATATGTACATTAGTTATGACATAGGTTACATATACTTATGTTTTGATGAGAGTCTGTACATAGATGTCTATAAATACTTTTGGAAAATGTCGGGATATAGAGAGAAGACAAAGAGAGACTACGTATGAGCATAGGAATAGAGAAATTTGTGATTGTAAAGGTCAATAGACTTATGAGAAAGTAGTTGAAGTCTCTCTCATTTTTAGTTGTAGTCTTCTCCTGAAATGAAGAAAATGTTGCGCC
>CM035415.1:21966113-21968613 GCA_020310875.1 Ceratopteris richardii | reverse complement strand
AGGTAGATTCAACCATCACCAAGGCTACAAATACAACTACAACAACAATTACTACAATAATTATAATGACAACTACCAAGGAGGATTCAAATCCAGGAAGGACTACAACAACTACACAGAGCAGCAGGATGACTCTCTTCTGATCATGAACATTGACTTCAAAATCAGTAGTTAAAGTTGGAAATGTTAAGACTTGTGATGGAAATCAGAATTTGTTGAGTAGGGTACTCTATGTACCAACCATTACAAAAAAATCTGATGAGTGTTGGATAGAATGTGGAGAAAGGTTTGCAGGTTAGATTCAACCAATATGGAGCATTTGTGGAGGATCCAAGGCATGGGTTCAAGAGGATTGCTAAAGGAGAAAAATCAGGTAGCCTTTTCACTTTTGAGTTAGAAGACACGAAGAATATTGCACTATACAATTATAAAGATCAAACACTTTCAGAATTGAGATTTGGCACAAAAGACTAGGGCATATAGGAGAAAGAACCTTGAAGCAAATATGCAGGAACCAATGTGTGCTTTGAATACCTAATGTATCCAAGAAACATATGATTTATAAGTGTGGTGCTTGTCAATTTGGGAAGTCTCACAGGTTACCCTTCTCAAGGAAAGGTTACATACATGAAGATTACTTAGAGCTTTTCCATACAGATGTATGGGGACCAAGCAAAGATCCCTCAGTCTCAGGATCAAGGTACTATGTATCTTTTATTGATGATTATAGCAGATGGACTGTATTATACTTCATGAAGCACAAGGATGAGGTGTTAAATTGTTTTAAAAAATATCTAGCACTTGTTGAAAATCAGACAGGAAAGAATTTGAAGAGGCTAAGGTCAGATGGAGGAGGTGAGTACTTCTCCAATGAGTTTGAAAACTTCTTGCAGGACAGAGGCATCGAAAGAGAAATAACCACAAGGTATTCTCTTGAACAGAATGGGGTAGCTAAGAGGAGAAATAGGTTGATTGTTGAGACAGCTAGGTCTATGTTGAATGAAAAAAGGTTACCTAACTATCTTTGGGCAGAGAGTGTATCTACTGCTACTTACCTCATAAACATGTTACCATCTAAATCCCTTGATGGGATGACACCTTATGAAGCATGGCATGGTAAGAGACCCTCACTTGACCATTGCAGGATATTTAGATGTGTAGCATATGTACACATTCCTTCTCAGATAAGAGGTAAGCTAGACCCAAAGGCTGAAAAGTGCATGTTTATTGGATATGATCTAAATAAAAAAGGTTAAAGGTTTTATAACCCTACCAATAAGGGATTTATGGTGAGCAGAGATGTTGTCTTTGATGAAAATGATTCTTGGTATGAGAATGAATGCAGGAAGGTTAAATTGCCCTATGATTTGGAAGAGGAGTTTCCAAGTCTTGCAAAGGAGGAACCTACTCAGATTGAAGACTCAAGTTCAGATGATGAAGATACTATCAACCTTGAAGAGTTCAAGGCATGGAAGTCCAAGGGCAAAATGAAGATGAAGAAGCTTGAAGACATACCTGAATCCTCAACTCAATCAATCAGAAGATCACAAAGAGAAAGCAAAAAACCTATCAGATATGGGTATGATACATCTCTTGTTACTAAACATTCTGTTTATCTTGCCAAAGATTTGTCAATTGAAGAACTAGGATCATATGAAGAAGCCATAACCAAGACAAAATGGAAAGAAGCTATGGATGAGGAGATTGAAGCACTCAAGGAGAGTGATACATGGGAGTTAGTACCAAAGAACGACTCCATGAAGGTAATAGGATCTAGATGGATCTATAAGCTTAAAAGAAATTATGATGGCACTTAATAGGTACAAAGCTAGATTGGTAGCCAAGGGTTTTGCACAAACCCAAGGCATTAACTATGAAGAGACATTCTCTCCTGTGGCCAAGATGCAAACCATCAGAGTGTTGGTAAGTGTGGCTGCATCAAAAAATTAGAACATGTACGAATTGGATGTCAAGAATGCTTTCTTGAATGGATGGATTTCAGAGGAGGTATATATGTCACAACCTCCTGGCTATGAGGACCCTAAGAAGGTAACATATGTTTGCAAATTAAAAAAGGCTTTATATGGATTGAAGTAGGCACCTAGGGCATGGAATTACAGGTTAACTACATACCTCCAAGACCAAGGTTTTGTTATGAGCAAGGCAGATACTTCTCTATTCATCAAGAGAAGTAATTCAGAGGTAATATACCTTTGTGTTTATGTTGATGACATCATAATTACAGGTAATCATGTCAATGGAATCAGACAAATCAAGAGCCAGATGATGAAGGAGTTCAAGATCAATGATCTTGGTCTATTGAAGTATTTTCTTGGGCTTGATTTAGTCTACACTAATTCAGGGATATACATTACTCAGAAAAAGTACATACAGGATATGTTGAAGAAGTTTCACTTGCAGGATGCCAAAGTAGCAAGCACTCCAATGGAGGTAAACCTAAAACTAAGTGCCCATGAAGGTGATGAAGTCAGTGACATTA
>CM035415.1:21953613-21961113 GCA_020310875.1 Ceratopteris richardii | reverse complement strand
AGCGTGCAAGGCGTGAAAGGGCGGACATCAATAATCCGAAATAATTATTATTTAGCTTGTAAATAAACCTTCATAGAAGGTTCTATTGTTAGAAAAGTAATGGTTAGAATAATGGTCATTGTAGACCGTAGTTTCTGTTATTGAAAGCAATGGCTTTCTGTAAAAGTTACCAACTTTTAGTTTCACGCCTGCTTTTCGAAGCCACTCTCATGTAACCACTATTTTCGACGTAATCAAAAGTCCTATAAATACATGCACTCTGTGGACTGTCAAAACGGAGTGCATGGGGGGAGATTGCACCCAATCTGCGTACTTTCTCGTCTCTTGTTGCGTTTATTCTTGGGTGTGTTTTTCTGCGTTCATAACCTCTGTTTGAGCGTGAGCAAGATCTTGACAATAGATAGATAGATAGATAGATAGATAGATAGATAGATAGATAGATAGTAGGTAGATAGATAGATAGATAGATAGATAAATAGATAGATAGATAGATAGATAGGTACATAGATAGATAGATAGGTAGATAGATAGATAGATAGATAGATAGATAGATAGATAGATAGATAGATAGATAGATAGATACATAGATATATATATAGATAGATAGATAGATAGATAGATAGATAGATAGATAGGTAGATAGATAGATAGATAGATAGATAGATAGATAGATAGATAGATAGATAGATAGATAGATAGATAGATAGATAGATAGATAGATAGATAGATAGATTGATAGATAGATAGATAGATAGATAGATAGATAGATAGATAGATAGATAGATAGATAGATAGATAGATAGATAGATAGATAGATAGATAGATAGATAGATAGATAGATAGATAGATAGATAGATAGATAGATAGATAGATAGATAGATAGATAGATAGATTGATAGATAGATAGTAGATAGATAGATGGATAGATGGATAGATGGATAGATAGATAGATAGATAGATAGATAGATAGATAGATAGATAGATAGATAGATAGATAGATAGATAGATAGATAGATAGATAGATAGATAGATAGATAGATAGATAGATAGATAGATAGATAGATAGATAGATAGATAGATAGATAAATAGATAGAGAGAGAGATAGATAGATAGATAGATAGATAAATAAATAGATAAATAGATAGATAGATAGATAGATAGATGAATATATCAATAGATGGGTAGATAGATTGATGGATGGATAGATCGATAGATAAATATATAGATACATAGATAGATAGATAGATAGATAGATAGATAGATAGATAGATAGATAGATAGATAGATAGATAGATAGATAGATAGATAGATTGATTGATTGATTGATTGATTGATAAATAGATAGATAGATAGATAGATAGACAAACAAAGAGATAAATAGATGGATAGATAGCTAGATAGATATAAAGATAGATAGATAGATAGATAGATAGATAGATAGATAGATAGATAGATAGATAGATAGATAGATAGATAGATAGATAGATAGATAGATAGATAGATAGATAGATAGATAGATAGATAGATAGATAGATAGATAGATAGATAGATAGATAGATAGATAGATAGATAGATAGATAGATAGATAGATAGTTAGATAGATAGATAGATAGTTAGATAGATAGATAGATAGATAGATAGATAGATAGATAGATAGATAGATAGATAGATAGATAGATAAATAGATAGATAGATACATAGATAGATAGATAGATACATAGATACTTGCCTTGCTTTGAGTGTCGATTCACGTACGCTCCTAACTGCTAGAGTATCTTGGTGCTCACTTTGATGTCCCAAGATTGTCTCCAAAGATGGGCCGCCAAGAAATCCTTGTTTTGTCTTGTAGTGACTTTAGACTAAAACGAAAATATTAATTGAGGTGGCCATACTTTCACTTCTGCATACGCTGCCACTTCAAATACCTTCACATTTTGCCTTTTAATTCTTCAAATGTGCACCTAAGAGACGGTTCACGTGCACCTTCCAAAACAGTTTAAGAACACTTTGAACCTTAGAGAAATTACACAAATACCTTTGCAACTTGCAACCAACTTTCTGCAGTTATACCCTTCGTGAATAATTTATTGTGCACTACCTGTGCACCTTGACACTCGAACTTTGAACTCTTTGACTTTGCCCATGTTGACCTTTGACCTTGAACATGTTGACTTCGATCGGTTTGACTTTGACCCTTTGACTTTGACTGCGATTGTCTTTGACCAATATGACTTTTATGGGCTCAAAAGTTGCCCACCACCTAATGGGCTCTCCGTCTGGAGAGCTACAGCTAAAACTCTGAGCAGATGTTACACCATGATTCCTATTTTGCAAATGCTTTAAAAGGACACTTGAGCAGCTACCAAATCCACCAAAAGTAGTAGAGAACAGACACGAGAGAAGAACCAAAAGTAGAAATGTTGCACAAAAAGCAATAATGGCAAAGGGAGGGTAGGAAGGAGGGGGAAGGGGGTCTGAGGGGGCTGAGATTGATAAGGCAGGAAGGGGTAAGGATGGGGCTAGGGAGAAGGGTAAAGGGAGGGTGAGGGAGTAGGAGTATGGGGTCTGGAGAGGTCCAAATGATAAAACAAGAAAGTTACAAAGGGTGTATATGGGAAAGTGTGAAACATATGTTAAAATGAGGTGAGAATAAACCATGTGGACCATGTGTGCAATGAAAAACACGTCTAAAATGTGCACAAAACATGTGGGTTTTGACTAGAAGTTAGAAAAAGGATGGGATTTCTGAAATACTAAGTCAAAAAATGAATCGAGGGGTCCAAAATCCATGAAAATGACCCCAAGCTTGAAAAAAATGGCCATCCAAAGCGCAATCTAGAGCCAAAAGCTTTGGACCATGAAAAATAAAAAATATATATTTTTAATAAAATGTTTCTTCTTTTTTTTTGAACGCACATAAAATAAATAAATACAAAATAAATAAACAAAAAAATAAAATAGATAAATAAAAAATAGAATGAATAAAATACAAAATTAAAAAATTAAAAAAATGGGGGGAGGGGGGAGAGAGAGAGAGAGAGAGAGAGAGAGAGAGAGAGAGGTTTTTTTTCTTTTTCTTCCCCTTTTTTTTTGGAAAAAATCCATGAAGGCCCCTCCTTTTTTTTGTGAAAATATCCAAAAATTTGAGAAAAATCCCAAAAAGATCCAGAACAAATGCAAGAAAAATCCAAAAAAATCCTAAAAAAATTCCCTACAGGTCTAGGCCAATTTCCTCACTCAAAACCACACCAAGTGTGCCAAATTTTGTTGGGGGATTCTTGTACAAAAAGGGATTTGAGTGTTTGTAGGAGAAAAGGGAAATATAAGAAGAAAGATACGCACTAGAAGCCTCTGTCAATTTATTATAAGAAGACAAATACAATGGTGATGCACAACACAATCCAATGCTTTTGTGCAAAATCCCATAGAGTTCACAACCACAATACAAAATATCCAAGGGTCTTGTTGCTGCCGGCCTTCTTTTCACCATACCTCCACCTTCTCCAAGCCTGCACTTGTGCACACCTTGCACCAAGCTTCCAATAAGGGGGAGGGATGGACACCTTCTGTCGGCATGTGCACAACTTCAATGGGACCTTGGGATCTTTTGTTGTAAGCTTAGCACTTCTTTGCACACTTCTAAGTCACTCTTCATGCACACCTTGTACTTCACTTCTCTGCATCGCACACTGTGTGTCTCTTCCACATCTCTCTCTTGCTTAGTCTAGACCATGCTCACCTTGCTTAGTTCTCCAAGAATAATCCTTGCCTTGATTTGAGTGTCGATTCAGGTACGCTCCTAACTCCTAGAGTATCTTGGTGCTCTCTTTGATGTCCCAAGATTGTCTCCAAAGATGGGCAGCCAGCAAATCCCTATTTTGTCCTGTAGTGACATTAGATTAAAACAAAAATTTTAATCGGGGGGCCATACTTTCACTTCTGCGTACTCTACCGCCTCACATACCTTCACATTTTGCCTTTCAATTCTTTATATGTGCACCTAAGAGAGGGTCACACCTGAAACTTCCTAAACACTTTAAGAACACTTTGAACCTTAGAGAAATTATAGAAAACCTATGCAACCTTTAGAAGGACACTTGAGCAGCTACCAAGTCCACCAGAAGCAGTAGAGAGCAGATACGAGAGAAGAACCAAAAGTGGAAATGTTACACAAAAAGAAAGAATGGCGAAGGGAGGGTAGGAAGGAGGGGGAAGGGGGGTCTGAGGGGACTCAGATTGATAGGATAGGGAGGGTTAAGGATGGGGCTAGGTAGAAGTGTAAAGGGAGGGTGAGGGGTAGGAGTATGAGGTCTGGGGAGGGCCGAAATGATAAAACAAGAAAGTTACAGAGGGTGTATACGGAAAAGTGTGAAACATATGTTAAAATGAGGTGAGAATAAACCATGTGGACCATGTGTGCAATGAAAAACACGTGTAAAATGTGCACAAAACATGTGGGTTTTGAACAAAAGTCAGAGAAAAGATGTGATTTTTGAAATACTAAGTCAAAAATGAATCGAGGCGTGCCAAAATACATGAAAATGACCCCGAGTTTGAAAAAATGGCCATCTGAGGTGCAATCTAGAACCTAAAGCTTTGGACCATGAAAAATAAAAAAATATATATTTTAATAAAATCTTTCTTCTTTTCTGTTAAACACACATAAAATAAATAAATACAAAATAAAAAATCCATGGGGGGCCCTCCTTTTTATTTTTTTTTGTGAAAAGATCCAAAGATTGGAGAAAAATCCCGAAAAAATCCAAAAAAATGCAAAAAAATCCAAAAATATTCTCAAAAAAATCTCAAAAATTTCCCGACAGGTCTAGGCCAATTCTCTCACTCAAAACCATAGAGAGCTTCCTTTATTCCTCCAATTTGGCAAGGAAATGACATTTGAAAAGGATAAAAAATGCTAGAAAAATTCCGAATAAATTTCCAAAAACTGTGCTTATGCAAAGGCTATGAAATGGTTGCTAAATTTCCTAAAATCTCAAGGAACAAGCATGAAATGGATATAAAAAACTACTAAAACTTGAGCAAAATGAAATGAGAAGGCTATATACAACCTAGACAAATTTTGCAAGTTCTAGATGATCCATAAATCTTGAGTTTTCATGATTAAGAGAAACTCCTCCATAATCTCCAATTGTACTACACTTCATTTGTTTTTTCTTCTTTTTGGGCATACTAACCATCTGATAGGGGTACCCTAAATCCTTCATTAGAATATTATCTCCTCCATACCACATCTTTTGTATCTTTTTTTCAACTACTTTATAACTTAATTCACAAAATTTCATTATTACTATTCTAGCTTCTTCATCCAATGGAGTCCTCTCTTTCCAAAGACTTGTATGTACTCCTTCCACATCCTTGTAAAGCCATGCACTTACTATCATAAAAATTGACATAACAGATGATATCCATACTAGTATCCATAAAAAAATGGCCATTGACATATGATTTGAAGTAGCTTCATCACTACTGCACTTGAGGGCATTTCTTTTCTTCTCTCTGCTATGACCTTTGACTGAGATTGTTTCACTCGAATTAGTAACTTGAGTGATGTCCTCTTTTTCTTCATAAGCTTCCTCTCTACTTGAGTTTGGAAAAATCCCATACCAGGCAGATGTGTCTTCTGCGTAGAGCCAAGCTACCATGTTTTCTTCTTCATATAAATTTGCTTCTTCAAATAGATCTGCTTTTGGTTTGTCGAACAATTCTTCTTCCATACAAATACCAATTGTTTGCATCATGCTGGTATGTCTCTGATAGTCTGGTCTTTCTTCTAAAAATATCTACTGCAACTCTTTTCCCTCCTGCTTTACCCACATTGTGTCCTTGCCCCAATCATGTAGCATATTGGCATGCCTTAACCAAGGTCTCCCAATTAACAGGGGGAATCTTCGTTCTACATGTGGCAGCCTTAAAACAAAAAAATCCAAGTTAAAGATGGTACCTTGTATCTTGACTCGGACTCCAGGCACCACTCCCATAGGCTTTACTATGCTCTGGTCGGCTAGTGTTATAGTGAAGTTGGTAGGTCTTGAAGGGTGTAGTCCAATCTTTTTCATGGTATGTTCACACATCAAGTTAATGCCAGAACCACCATCCACAATAACTCCTTGAAACTCATGACCTTTGATAGAGACTATTAGCGGAGGGCTCTTGTAATCTGTGAGGGGTGCTTCCCCTACAATTTTATCTTTATGCATAATAGAAGCCTTTGCCACTAAACTTGTTGTGGAAGCCTCATCAATTATCTGCAAGAGTTCTGACCTGAATTTCCCATCCATCTTTATTAAATAAAAAATACTGACCTCCTTTTTTATGGACTTGAGTAGGCGTGAAGCTTCTGATTCCTTAAGAGCATGGGCCCCAATGGGCTTATCAACCTCCTCATGAGCCCTGCTGAATGCTTGTCCAATGGCATCACTAGTACCTATGAGATTTCCTTTTTGCCCTGTATCTACATATTTGGTGGCTTTGTCTTCAAATGTCTCTCTGTCCTTGTTCAATCCATTAATCCTTGATTCTTGACCTATTTCTACTTGGGCCTTTGTTTTGCTTCTTGTCTACACTGTAAAAGATTCAATTTCTTCCGATTGCACCACCCTAGTAGATGGTGATGGCACATTGACTTGATCTACTATTTTGTCTTTGCACACAGAAATCATTTGAATGTGGGGCCCAGATGAAGATGCTTGGTTCTTAGGACAACAATTAGTATAGTGGTCTTTGGCCTCTGGCAGTTCTTGCAAGGAGGGGCATTTTCTGGTAGAGTGCACCTACTTTGGTAATGCCCATATTCTCGACATTTGAAACAAATATTTGGCCTCCTAGGCCCATTTCCAAAGTTATTCCTCTGTCTAGGGTTGTAATTGTTACCTTGATTAGGTGCATCCACCATCACATTAGCTAGTGGTAGGGCTCCTCCTTGTGTCCAATATGTTGTTGCGGAAATTCCTCTTGAAGAACACTCTTGAGCCTCATGCCCCATTTTCCTACATAACTCACATGATACATTTAAGAATGGACATTCGCTTACCACATGGCCCTGTTTGCTGCACATGGTACACCATAGCCCATTTTTTATGCCACCTTCCCTTAGTTCTTGTAATTCCTGTCGAGGTTGGGCTATTTCTTCTGCTTGGGCTTCCCCTTCCTTTTGTAGTTTGAGGGCTTCAATTTCTCGCTGCAAAAAGGTTACTACATTCTCTTCTTCCTTTTAAGGTTTACTTCTTTTTAAGTTCTCTAGCTCTTTCCTTAGTTGAATCACTCGATCTTCAATTTTTGCAGAATAAGTTAGCGGCGAAGAACTTACTCCATATTGTTGTCTTATTTGTTCTAGTCTTGTAGTATTATTGATGAACTCCTCTATGGAGGCCGTTGGCAATACTAATTCCTTGATTTTACATTGTGTGGTCACTCAAAGTAGCTTAGCTAACCATTTCTTAATAAAGAAATCATGTGGAGGATCTGGCAACTTAGCCATT
>CM035415.1:21918613-21946113 GCA_020310875.1 Ceratopteris richardii | reverse complement strand
TGCAAGGGCACATGTCACATGTCGGCAAACATGCACACTAGTTTAGTGATGTCGGAGGGCCATTGGGTGAGGGCACCTACTTTTGGGAAGCAAAAATTGAATTCAATGGCAAGTGGGGGAGGTATCATTTCTTCACCCGTGAATTCGAGAAATTTTAGGATGCAGAAGTAATGAGATCTGTATGGACAAAGGCGGGTTTGGAAAGTTATTTTAGAGCACTCTTGCCTAAGCCTCATTTTCTACGCTGCTTCTACTTGATTAGCATGATCACCCCTAGTAGATCCAAAGTGGGAGATAGTACATTTGTTCTCCCATCTCTCACACCAGGACATGAATTGAAAAGATTTCAACTTACCCTCAACCTAGTACGGGAAGCCTTGGACATGAATGGCATGCACATTCCTATAGAGAAAGAAACATTGATCCCTGGAAGAATGAAACACAAAGATCTTAACAAGTTAAAGGATATGGTTGCTATGACACCTACCATCGCCCTCCACCTACGCACAATCATGCAACACTTCGCCATCCCAGCCTAGGAGCGCTTCACCATGCCACCCAAAAGAATTTGGTTTAGCTTGTACTTGGCAGAGACAAAAAACCTCACAGTCAATCTACCCTACTGGATCATATATCAAATCCACCTCGCACATCAGAGCTAGAATAAGAAACATAAGAATGTGCTTCATGGATGCTGTGCACTGACAAGGATCATTTACAGGTGCTTAGCGTATGATGTACCTATTCAAAGAGCACTAGTGTGGTCTCGAGCCCAGGAATTCCAGCAACGACTATCAACAACAGGGCCACGTTCGAAGAAAATGAGGGGTTTAGTTCAAATACCCTGTGCACAAGCAAGGGGTGCCACCCTCACACCAGAGGTGACACCACCTCAGACGAGATGTGTCCGTCCATTTACTATTCGCTTACCCAGACAAAGTGCAGAAGGACCCAATTTGGTTTTCCCTCCGATTCCATCGGACTTGGAGTTCCCACAAGGCTACACCTTGGACGATTTGACAGATGAAGAAATTGTCGGCATGATTAATGAAGCCAATCTTGAGACGAAAGCAGAACAGACCTGAGGACCACAACCAACCGCAACTACTTCAGCCCCTACCCAACCTAAAGTAGTGGAAGTAGACGAGGATGAAGAAGAGACTCACGAAGAGGAGGCAGACGAGGAACACGACCAGGAACAACAAGAAACTTCAGCACTAGCTGGTGCCCCAGCCTACACAACGCAAATCAAACGATTGTATGAAACTATGAAAAGAGTCCAAGAACACCACAAATTATCACTGGAAAGAGCTAATAAGTCAGATGTTGGAAGAAGGAGTGGACGAACTGTTTATTGAATCCCTGAACCTCCAGATGGATGGATTGGGCCTCGATGAAGCCATTCATTCAGCTATGGCTTATATTCATCGCTTTGAGAAACGAGTGCCTTCCCATCCCATGCGCTCCGGCAAGAAAATTCACATAGATGTATTGGCACCAAGAGATACCACACAGACGGAAGAACATGAGGCAGCACCATCATCACCACACTCCTCACCCATCACTGCAGAATTCACTTCGCTCCATGACACGACCACCCCAACTTCCACAATCACCACATATGTTATGGGAATTCCACTCTATCCAGGCATCCATCTTGGAGGGGTTACTATGCCCACCTTCACAACACTATTCACAAACATCACATCCACCCCACCCACTATCCCCATCTACACGGTCGCTCACACTTTTGACACCATGGAAACATCACCAACCACGGCATCACTCCCTCCCCACACACAGCTACAATCTCCCATACCTTCTCCACCCACATCACCACTTGACTCCTTATCATTCACGATTCCCTTTCCCTTCCCCATCCCCCCTGCATCCTCTCCATTCCCAGCATTTTTAAATGTAAGTAATGTGTTTTCTACTTTACATCAATGAGTATATCAACTACAGAGTGAATATGAGATTCTTGAAGATCACCATCGTCAATTAAGTACGATCCACCAGCAACTACAGAAGCGGCTTGTAGCCTTGGAAGCAGAAAACACTGACCTCAATCAACGCTACACTATGATTGAGCATGCCCATCACACCATTTTGGAAGCTCCTCAGCCCTCTGAATCCTCTGAAGTTAAAAAACTAACAACTCTACTTGAACTTTATCAGTCAGAAAATGTCAAAGTCCGTCGCAACCTGACCTTACTCAGAAAGCACATGGCCACTGTCCTCGACAAGAATAAGCGCTTGCAAAAGCAGAACAAAGAAAATTTAGAGGGAGCCATGGAGAGTTCCCCCCAGGAGATCGACCCCGAAAGATTCAAAGCTGTTCCTTCAGAGACTATGAAGACCATTCTTGAGAGCTATGCCAATCTTCTAGAGGCACATGATGATGTAGAAAAAGAACGAGACACACTACGCCGACAGCTAAAGGAACAAGGAGAGCAACCCAAGATCACAGAGTCAACTTCACCTACAGAGGAGGTAAAATAGCTAAAAGAGTAGGTAGAAGAATTGCAAAGGAAGCTCCTTCAGTATGAACGACAACCTTCCTCAATCATCAAACCAGAAGCGGAAGAATTAGTACCCATAGAAGTAGACGAGTCTTATGAGGAGCCATATGTTCCTATGCCAATGCCGGGTGGCCAACAAACCTCTGAGGGATTGGACACACTAGAGGTAGAAGCCCAAGAATGGATGTAGACATTCGAGAGAATGGCCAATACGCACGACGATCGAGTAGTGGTCCAGATTGAGTCAATGTCTAAGATTGAGGATACTATTATCAAATCAGAATATTTCCAAAGTATGTCTCATCACCGATGGATAGGCACAAATGACGATCAATTTGTGCCCTATTGTGTGCTCTTAGCAGACTACAATGCAGAAATTCAACGATGATGTGGCAAGGTCCCAAACTTTGCCACTCAATTCGGCCCCGATGATATACCTAAAAGTGCGACACAAGGATCCATTTTTCAACCTACCTGGCGGTTG
Organism: Ceratopteris richardii; assembly: GCA_020310875.1. NCBI lineage: Eukaryota > Viridiplantae > Streptophyta > Polypodiopsida > Polypodiales > Pteridaceae > Ceratopteris > Ceratopteris richardii. The sequence goes on along the minus strand of CM035415.1, from coordinate 21,943,107 downwards.
CGACTCCTAGAAACTTACCCCGAGACGGTTCGAACTTGGAATAATATGCCACTATTCATCAAGTATAATCCCTGTTATGCTCCCATCCTCAGAAGATGCACATGGACTGACTTTGCCATCATTGTGAAGAATGTTAAAGGCTATGCAAAGTGGCTCAATTACGTATACCTGGCACCGCCACGAGGACAAGCTATGGTGGCATACATGATCTCTACCATCTGCCACTAGGGAGTCAGATTGTGAAACATCCCAGATATAATGGCACAGATGTGCATGAAAATATTCGAGTTGATGCTAGTAACCTTCATAACCTTCAAAAATATTAAAGATCCACATTTTTCAGGAGTTGGATTCACAATAGATAATCTTAACTTGGTCTATGATATGAGTACAACCCCCTCCATTCAGGTGATATATGCATGGCATGCACGAATTAAATACCTCCCAGCGTGCTACAAGCAAACATTTGAAGAGATGTTCATTAGAGGCTTCTAGGAATACCACTCTGAAATCTTTGTTCCCAGATCCTCCCATCTCCTCCACCTCTTTGCAACGGAGCGAACCTTACATTCGGAACAAGTGCTATTGCCACACCTGGATGTTCCAGGTCCAGTGGATTCGGATGCCCTCCTAACAGATTTAGCAAAGGGGTTGAGGCTAGCAGAGCACCACTTAGCCATTGACATGGTTGAATATTATGTGAAACGCTCAACCAGACAAGGGTCTGTCAGAGACGACAGACGCGAGAGAGGGGGGAGTGTTGGCAGTGGTTAGGGCAGTCAAGGACTTACAAGAGAAGGAAGCCAAAGAAGGGAGTCAGAGCAAGGATCAAGCAGGCAAAGTAGTCAATGCAGAACAGGCAAATAGGCCCTAGATTTTCAATGAAACAATACTTCCCAAATAGTGATTTTAGTCACTCCGCACCATTGTAAATACCATTCCACCTTTTTATAGCTCCATTTTGTGCAAGCCAAGGAGTCCTTGAGCTTGAGGAGCATTAGAAGTACCTACCTATCAATTTGCATAATTTTATGAGCTCGTTTGAGCCTCCAAATTAGCCTAGGAACCTAATTTTTAACTAAGTCGGACACCAGGCCTGGACAGTGCCAAAACTAGTGAAAAACTACAAAAAGAGCTAGAAAGCTCATTTTGGGGGTTAGCTTGTGATAGAATTGAACTTGTAAGAGCACTCTTGAGTAATCTAAAGAACTCCATTGAATCTCTCTTTGTTCTTGCCGTATGTGCACGTGTGTGTGTATGTGTGTGCATGCTTGTGTGCTTCTCACTCACACACTTGTGCCATCACTTGTTTGAGGTCTTCATACCATCCTCATGTCTTCCCGGATTGACATTAAAGGAGGTGCTACTCATCAGTGAGCTACAGTCCTCTCCACAGCAAACAATTGGAGGGATGTGAGGGTCTGGGTACAAATATTTCAGAGTGGTATTCCCAAAATCCTGTGACGAACATCTCCTCGAAAGTTTGTTTGTAGCAGGCTGGGAGGTACTTTATTCTTTCGTGTCAGGCATATATTACATTGATTGAGGGGGTTGTGCTCATGTCATACACCAAGTCTAGGTTGCTTGTAGTGAAGCCGACTCTTGAGAAATGGGGGTCTTTAATGTTTTTGAATGTTCTAAATGTGACCAACATTAATTCAAATATCTTCATACACATTTGAGCCATCACATGAGGGGTGTTCTATAGTCTAAGGCTCTAGTGGCGGATGGTGGAAATCATATATGCAACCGAGGCTTGTCCTTTGTGGAGGTGCTAGATATACATAATTCAACCAGTTTGGACAGCCTTTGATGTTCTTGAGAGCGATGGCAAACTCTGACCATTTGCACCTTTGGAGGATTGGAACATAACATGGATTATACTTGATAAATAGTGGCATGTTGTTCCATGTGCGGACCATTTCTTGATATGTCTCAAGGAAGCGAATCCTCTAGGTGGGTTGGAAGGTTGATCCTTGTTTCGCACATTCAGGTAGATGGTCGGGACCAAATTGAGTGGAAAAAATCAGGGCTTTGCCACACCTTCGTTGAATCTCCGCATTGTCATCTGCTAAGAGCACACAGTAAGGCACATATTGAGCATCGTTTGTTCCTATCCAGTGATGATGTGACATGTGTCGGAAGTACTCAGAGTTTATAATAGTGTCGTCTAGTTTAGCCATTGATTGAATTTGTAAAGCTACACGATCTGCATGGGTCTTGGTGGTCTTTTCTAGTTTCTGAAGCCATTTTGGTGCTTCAACTTCTAGGGTGTCCATTCCTTCTGATGTTTGCTAGCCCTCCGGTAAAGTCATAGGAACATAGGGTTCCTTGTATGATTCATCCACTTTTATGGGCACCAATTCATTTGTTTCTGGTTCGATAATTGGGGAGGGTTCTCTTTCATACTCAAGTAGCTTCCTTTGCAATTCTTCAACCTCCTCTTTTAGTGCTTTTACCTCCTCCGAAGTGGATGCCGACTCTGGGACCTGGGGTTGTTCTTCTTGCTCTCTTAGATATTGGTGCAGTGTATCTCATTTTTTTCCACATCATCATGTGCTTCCAATAGATCGGCATAGCTCTCAAGGATGGTTTGCATAGTTTCTGAAGGAACAACTTTGAATCTTTTTGGGTCGATCTCTTGGGGAGAGCTTTCCATTGCAGCCTCGAGATTTTCTTTGTTCTGCTTTTGCAATCGCTTGTTCTCTTTGAGTGTCATGGCCATGTGTTTTCTGAGTAGGGTCAAATTACGCCGGGCTCTAAGATTATTAGTTTGGTAGAGTTTGAGTAAAGCTTCGAGTTGTTTGATGTCTGACGATTCTGATGGTTGAGGCATTTCCAAGAGGGTCTGATGGGCCTGTTCAAGTGTGGTGCAGCATTGATTGAGGTCAGTGTTTTCATCTTCTAAGGTTGTAAGCGGCTTCTGTAATTGCTAGTGGTCTATAGCTACTTGACTATGGCGATCTTCTAGGGCCTAATATTCGCTCTACAGCTGATATACACATTGATGTAATGTAGAAAACATATTATTTACATTTAAGAATGGTGAGAAAGTGGAAGATGCAAGGGGAATGGGGAAGGGGAAAGGGATAGTGAATGAAGTGGACACTAACGGGGATGTAGGGGGAGGGGGTATGGGAGATTGTGGTTGTGTTGGGGGAGGGGGTGGTGTTGTGGCTGATGATGTTTCCATGGTGTCAAAAGTGTGTGTGACCATGTAGATGGGGACAGTGGGTGGGGTGGATGTGATGTTCGTGAACATTGTTGTGAATGTGGGTGTAGTAACCCCTCCAAGTTGGGTACCAGAGGAAAGAGGAATTCCCATAACATATGTAGTGGTGGTGGAAGTTGGGGTGGTAGTGTCGTGGGGAGAAGTGAATTGTGTAGTGAGAGGTGGAGAGTGTGGGAGTGATGGTGCTTCGTGGTGTGCCTCTGCTTGTGTTGTGTCAGTGGTTGTCAATACATTAATATGAATTTGTTTCCCCGTTCGCATGGGGCGAGTGGGCACTCGGTGTTCAAAGCGATGAATGTAAGCCATAGCTGAATGAATGGCTTCATCCAGGCCCAGCGCATCCGCATGAAGATTCAGGGACTCAATAAATTGTTCATTCATCTACACCTTCTTATCCTAACATTTGGCTTATTAGCAATTTCCCTGTTTCTAGTGACAGCTTGTGATGTTCTTGAACCCTCTTCATCGTCTCATACAATCTTTTTATTCGTGCCGTATAGGCGGGGGCACTTGCTAGATTTGAGGTTTCTTCTTTCTCATGGTAGTGTTCCTCTTCAGCCTCCCCTTCATCAGTCTCTTCTTCATCTTTGTCTACTTCTACGACTTCAGGTTGCTTGGGTGCTTGCTGCCCTGTAGTGGTTTGTGTTCCACGGGCCTCGATATCTTCAGTCTCAAGACTTGCTTCATTGATCATCCTTGCAATTTCCTCATCTATTAAATCATCCAAGGTGTAGCCCTGGGGAAACTCCAAGTCAGATGGAACTGGAGGGAAAACCAGGTTAGGCCCTTTTGTACTTAGCCTAGGTAAGCGGATTGTGAATGGCGAGATGCGTCTTGTTTGAGGTGGGGTGATGTCTAGCATGAGTGTAGCACCCCTTCCTTGGGCACATGGAATTTCAACTGCTCCTCTGATCTTCTTGGGTGGTGGGCCTGTTGTTGATGCCTGTCTCTAGAATTCTTGAGCTCTTGTCCACACCAATGCCCTCTCGATGGGCACATCATAAGCTAGGCACCTGTAAATAATCCATGTAAATGCGCAACATCCATGTACATTCTTGTTTTTCTTGTTCCATCATTGATGTGCCAAGTGGATTTGATCAATAATCCAATGGGGTATATTGAGCGTTTCTCTGTTTCTTTGAGGTAGAAGCTGAACCAAATTCTATTAGGTGGCATGGTGAAGCGTTCCTAAGCTGGAAAGGCAAAGTGTTGCATAATCGTGCGTAGATGGAGGGCGATGGTCGGCGTCATGTCCTTCTAGGAATCATAGTTTCTTTTTCTGTAGGAATGTGCATTCCTTTCATGTCCAAGGCCTCCCATACTAAATTGATGGTGAGTTTAGACCTTTTGAGCTCATTACCTACTGTGAGGGAGGGAAGTACAAAGGTGCTATCTCCTCCTTTGGCTCTGCTAGGGGTTATTGTACTGATTAGATAGAAGCAGCGTAAAAAATTGGGTTTTGGTAACAATGCTCGAAAGTAGCTATCCAAGCCAGCCTTTGTCCACACTGATCTCATTACTTCCACGTTCTGATATTTTTTGAACTCTCGGGTAAAGAAGTGGTATCTTCCCCACTTGCCATTAAATTCAAGTTCGGCCTCCGAGAAGTAGGTCCCTTCTTCGAGAGGACCTACGACATCACTGAACCAATGTGCATGCTTACTCACTTGTGAGGTATGCCCCTGCGGAGGGTCCTGAATTGGGATCACGTGTATTGCCCTGAGTTCTTGGGGTCGCTCAGTTAATTGGGTCTTGACACCCCACTTGGGAGCTAGTTCCTGCAGCTTCTGCCATGTTACTTCTTGTTTGATGGTTCTGTGAGAATATAAAAGCATGTGTTAACATTGTAATGGACAAGATAGAACAATTTTTGTCCCCATAACAACATTAACATAAGGCATCGTGAAAAGTTAGTGAGTCAGTTGGTGCTCGATGATTGTGTGTGTAGTTAGTGAATGAATAGTCCTATGAGCTAAATGGAAAGATTTAGTGTGAGGATGATGCAGTTAGTAGGTGGAGATGAATTTACAAATGGGGATCGAGGGGTTTATTACAAGCTTTGGGTTGCCAAACACAGTGGATGGCTTTCGGTTTTGACTTTGTGGAGACTCTAGAGGGCTTTATAAGAGTGTCTGCTTGGAAATGAGGCTTTTTAGGGACCCATTTACAAGAGATTCTGCTTGTGCTCATGGGCGAATATGTGTTTGGGTGTGTTGAATAAGAGTGGGTATTAGCTATGCGAGTGAGTGAACCATGTTGTACATGGTGTGGTCTCTGCGTGGCCATTTGAGCCTGCAAGCAAGCCTTAGGCACCCAAATTTGTCTTGATTGTGGGTCACCCTTCATCGACTTCTTGGGTACCCAGATAGACTTCACTTTAGTAGAAGACTTTTTGAAAGACTTCTTATTAGTGTCATGTCGTTGCTCACTAATATGAAGTTGAGCCAATGGTTGTCACTAGACTACAACATGTTGGTCGCCTTTCCGCACCCACACTTGTTTTGGTGGTTGAGACACCGCACTTCATACTTTCTTTGGTCTTCAAGCATAGGCCATCTGCTTCTTCTACGCTTGGTAATCCTTTGGTTTTCATGTCTCTACCACTTTTGGAAATGAAGGGAGTTCCATTGTATCCTTGACTTCTTTGTTGAGAAAATCATCCCTCTGCATCACATAGTTTTGGACAAGAATAGCATCATCATCTTCATGTGTACTCCTGAAAGGACCTGGAGTGTGTGCCTTTCCTAGTTCCTTGAGTGATTCATTTTCTAACTCAAGTGTAATGCAATTTTGATTTACCCAAACCTGAAGAAGTCCACTTCTTAGGTTTAGGTTGACTCCATGATCATAGATCCAGTCTTGACCCAAGACAAGAGGCTCAGTGAGGTCCTCGTCTTGACACACTAGCATTTGAAATGTCATAAGAACATCTTGGATGTAGAGGGGAAGCTCCACCTTGCCCATGAAAGGGGTTTCCACACCTCCCAATCCTATGAGATATGCCTCTACAAGACTCACACTTAAGTTCAATTCTTGACAGTATGAAAGTTTAACAACACTTATTGCAGCACCGGAGTCAATCAAAGCCTGTACAGTCCTTGCACTATTTCCTTGTCCTATCTCTAAGGTTACAAAAGGATGCCGATCAATTATTCTATAGGAAGTTACGCTCGAAACTTCCCACATAGCCATATGATATCTTGGATCTGCATAAGCATCTATCCTAGGCTGATCTCTACCCTCTCTTCTCAATTTCATTCTTCGGATGCATTCCAATGCTTCTACCTGTGCTTCTTCTCGAATTCGCTTTTCCTCTTCTTTATGTTTCTTTGTAGTATTGAGTCAATTTAGCATCTCCTCCGTGAGAGGTTCCTGGTATAATTTGACTCGGCATCCGCTAATGTAACTAGGGAGAACATCACCTTCTAGAATAGCTAATTGAATTGCTCCACTCGTTGAGATCCTATTGATAATCATTGGTCCATAGCCTCTCTTTTCTAATTTTCGTGCATGTTGTTTCAAAGTGTAGATTAGGACTAGGTCTCCTGCTTTCATGCCCTTATCCTTCACTTCTGCATCAAAATATGCTTTTTGTCTCTTGTTGGCTGCATAAATTCCTGCTGCAGCTCTTAATCTTATTTCACCTAGTTGCTCAAGGTCAAAGGTTCTAGAAGAGAGTTCATGCCCTGTCCACTCATGCTCTTGTGCCACTTTCAATGTAGGTATCAAGAAGTCCAATGGTAGCACTGCATTTTGAGCAAATACCATCTGAAAGGGTGTGGCTTGGAGTACCATTTTATAGGCAACTCGGTATGTCCAAACAACGTGGTGTAGCTATTTGTCCCAATCAGAGCGTTTATTATTCACTAGTTTGGTCAGCACATTACATAGAATCTTATTTGTGCTCTCAGCTTGCCCATTAGCTTGTGGATGATAGGGGGCAAATTTCTTGTGTATCATGAAGAACTCTTGAAGAAGATTTTCAATGACTTTATTCAAGAAGTGAGTGCCTCTATCACTTAATAGCTCTATAGGTAGCCCGTATCTTGTGGACACGTTCTCAAATAAGAACTTAGCTATTGTTTGAGCATCATTCTTCATTGTGGCTTTTACTTCTAACCACTTGGTTAGATAATCCATGGCCACAATATTGTATTCAGCATGTGAACCCTTGGCTGGGGGATTAATAGGACCTACAAAGTCTATTCCCCACTTAGAGAATGCACGTCCACCCATCATAGGTTTCAATGGCATCTCATCTTTACATCTAGGATATTGAGTTCATTGGCACACATCACATCTCTTCACATAGGTATATGCATCCATGTGAAGCGTGGGCCACCAAAGGCCTGAAAATAGTATAGCCTTGATCACCCGGTCTGGTCCAAAGTGTCCTCCTGCTACACCTTGATGAGCAGTTTCCAAGATCCTCAGATATTCACTCTCATGGACACAATCTAAGATACCCATCTTTTCCTTGTCTGTATAGATTATCTCCAATGAGATTATAGTCTATAGCTTCTAGTTCTAAGCTCCTTTGTCTAGCCAATGTCATCTCTTGAGGGAATGTTTTCATCCCCAGAAAGGCTACTAATGGTTCACTCCAATCTGGTACTAGAGACACTTGGTACAAAGTAGCGTGCTCCACAGGTGGTCTAACACGATAGACTCGTCATTCCTTACACAAATTATGGACATCTGATTCCATAGTCGGCCAGTGCACTTCGAGTCTCCTTAATGTCTTTAAGTTTCTTTGCCTTGAGTAGTGTTGCTCTAATGTACCCGCATGTGCTAATTGCAACCATTTAGCATACTCATCCTCTTCCACACAACATGCTAATATCCCTTGATCTAGATGTATGTACATACTTCCTGCCATGATGTGGTACTTTTGGGCTTTTACTACCTCCCTATCTTGAGTGTCGACTACTCGATGTTTAGGCCCATATGTGAGTACTAGCACTAAGGTCTTGGCCCACTATGGTACAGCTTCCAAATTAAACAAGTAAGCATTAGGAAGGTCATCTGATACTCCTTGCGGGGCCTCTCCAGATGTGAGCCTAGAGAGATGGTCTGATCTCAAATGAGTCTTGCCTTTCCTCACCACCACCTCAAAGTCACATTCCATTAGTAAGAGAACCCATCTTACTAATCTGCGTGTGTTGCATGGCTTGCTTACCAAGTACAATAGTGCCTGATGATTAGTAAAAAACTTAAACTTATTTACAAGCAAATAATGTGTACACTTTTTAACCACATATACCACGCCTAATCCTTCTCATTCGGTGGTCGTATAATTTTGTTCAGCTGCATTCAACTATCTATTAGCATAGGCAATTGGAAGATCCATATTACCTTCACCCGTAGGTTGTGCAAGTACACACCCAATAGCATAATTGGATGCATCCACGTGAACGTGAAAGGGCTTATTCCAATCTGGTGTAGTCAAGATTGGTGCTGAACATAATCGCCGTTTAAGTTCATTGAAGGAATTCTCACATTCATCAGTCCACTCAAAATTGGTTAAAAGTCCAGAGAGCGGCTTTGCAATGATGGCATACATGTGTATGAAGCGTCGGTAATAACCACAATGCCCCATGAAAGCTTGCACTTCCTTAAAATTTTTTGGTCTAGGTAGCTCTTTAATAGCTCTTACTTTCTCCTCATCTGTGGATATGCCATTCTTTGAAACTATGTGTCCTAGACTCTTGCCTTGCCTGACCATGAAAACACACTTTTCTCGGTTCAGGCAGACTTGATAATCTCTACATTTGTCAAAGATTTGCCTAAGTTCCAGTATATGTGTCTGTCTAATGTTGGAATGAGCACAAAGATCATCAACATAGACTTCCAAATTTTTCCTAAGGAACTCTTTAAATACATGACACATCAGCCTCTGAAAGGTTGCAGGCGCATTGGTAAGACCAAATGGCATTACCCGAAAGGCAAATATGCCCCATTCTGTGGCAAAAGCCGTATTATGCTGATCTTTTGGAGCAATGGCTACCTGATTGTAGCTAGAGAATCCATCAAGGAAGTTGTAAACTTCCTTGCCTGCTACTCATTCTAGTAGATGCTCAGTGATAGAAAGCGGATAAATATCTCGAATTGTGGCTGCATTAAATTTTTTCAAGTTAATGCATATATGTAGCTTTCCATTTTTCGTGGGCACCACTACAATGGGGGATACCCACTCAGTGTGCTCAATTTCCTATAAATCTAGCTTCAACCAAGCGATCTATCTCTTCTTTGATCTTGGCAGCATAGTTATCGTTGTATGTGTATGGCTTCTGTTTAGAGGGTTTGACATCTGAGGTCATGGGGATAGTGTGTGAGCATATGTGAGGGTCTACACCTTTCAAGTCCTTGTAGCTCCAAGCGAATACATCTCTCTATTCTGTTAGCAAGGTTATTAACTCGTGCTCTTCTTCTTCCATTAGGTCATGTCCTATGTAAGTGCATCTCTCTTCTCTTTCTTCTATGGGTTCAACTATTTTCTTGGTGGTTTCTTTATTATCATAGGCCTCCCGTGATTGCGCCTCACATTTAGGCATTCTTATCATGAATCTCCTATCATCTATTTCATATTTCTTAAAGTTTTTAGGGACCTCAAACAAAGATTCTTCCTCCTCAGGTGTGACTTCTCTCTTCTTTCTTTTCTTTCCTTCGTTCTTAGAGGTCACATGTGTGGTTAATCTTACATAATTTGTGAGCTCTTCATGTCTTTGAGGGTGAACTTCTACTTCATAGAAGTATTCTTCATCTGATTCAAAAGGTGCGTCCATAATGATTGACTCTAGATCGGAGTCACTTGCATCCTCGAATGCATCAGTGCTAGGTTCACATTCTTCAAGAAATGAATCACCCATGATTGGCTCTATTGAGAAGACTGAAATGTCATAGCCATCCTCATCACAGTGGGGTGTCCATTGTTCTTGATTGATGGCTACATCCATTGTTGCTAGAATTTCCACCCAACCATGAGGTTCAAATTCCTCATCAAGAAATACTACAGGTGCATAGGCTGGGTCTTGAATTGATCTATGAGTCTCCTTCACACCTATCTCTCTTGCTTTTTCTCTCTTCTCTTCTTCCACGACTACTTTGCACATCCATGAGTGGGTGCCTTCATGCATCCATGAGGATCCTGATCTTATGGACTACACTGACGCCCTATCATCTTTGGCTCTATGGATGGGATTCCATTGGATGGGGGGTACCTCCCTATGAGAGTAGTCCTTGAGATTGACTTTGGTTGTCACACCTAAGTGTTGCAAATACAAGGAATTGGTTCCCCAATCCTATACCACTTGCAACTACCGCATAAAAAGTCTTCCCAAAATCATCTCATAGGCATGATTTCTGCTAAAGTCACATATACCAAAAGTATGCTCAAACTCCACACCACATGTGGTGAGAGTAATTCCTTCTAGCAATCCTAAGGGTCTCTCAATGTGACCATCGGCCATTTGCAATTTCATTCTAGTTGTCCTGAGTGCTGGTTTGCCCTAACATTTCCATATGGAAGAGGTAGCAATTGCTACTCCTACACCTGAGTCCAATATTGACTTCGTTGTGTATCCTTGATGGATAATGGGAAGATAGGTGTTTCCTTCTTCTCCTTCACTCATGTCTCCTATCTTGTCCAAGGGTATTTCTGGCACTGTGCGATGAGATCCTACCTCGGAACGAGGTTTTGCTACTTCTAGCACTTGATTGGCTACATGTATCCACAGTTTTGGCCTAACCTTGAGTAGCTCTTCTAAAGTGAGGTTGCACTACACTTTAGTGTTCTTGACCACCTCCGTGTTCCTAGGGATGACAGAGTCTTCGTTTCTTACCATGACCGTGGGGCCTCTCATACAAGTAGACTTAGTTTCCCATGGGCCTGTGAAATGGGGTAGTTCTTGTAAGGAATTAGACTCAAAGTCTAATTTCTCCTTAGATTGGGCACTCTCCTGCTCTTCATAAATAGAAGGAATGTCCTGTGGGAATTGATCATGCGTGTCATCCACAAGTTCAATGGGAGGAGGAACTTCACTTTCATAGAAGAAGAGGTGTCTCATTCAGTGGAATTAGGCACATAAGCTTCCTGAGGAGGAATGCTTATTCTTTCACTCCCCTTGGCTCTTCCTTGGGAGATGGCTTTTTTTATCAGATCTTTCAATTATGCTCTCCAACTTCTCCAACAATCCATCAAAATGGAGATGTGTCTTAGCTGAGCAAGAGGAGTTGAAAAGGCGACTGGATTCAAACATGGTCTGAGCTAATGCTACAATTTTAGCACAAAGCTTGGTTCTCTCTATCTCTAAATCAGCTCTAGGGTAACATGTGTCATGATCTGTCACGTTTGTCCCTTCTTGGATTCTGGCCTGATATGCCTTAAGCATCATGTCTATGTCTTCGGGAGTGGGTTCAACTAATACTGATCCTACAGTAGGGGGTGGTGGAGTTGTATGCGGTGGGTTGGAAGGTGGTAGGGCTGAAGGTGGTGGGGGTATTTGAGAGTGTGGTTGAGAGGTGAGTTTAACAATTTTGGCCTTTGTTTCACTTATGCTCTCTTCTAATTGGCTCATCTTCTTGGACCATTGTCTTTTCATTCTTTCTCGGCTATCTTTCTAGGCTCTCGTTTGTTTCTTGGTTATTCTCTCAGTTTCACTAACCTCGAAACTCTTTTCTTGTCCTAAACCTTGGTTCTGCTGCAATGCCTAAGCTCTGGTGACCACTTGCACTAGTGCAGTAGAAGTCACACTGCCTGTAGAGTCTACTACTAATCCAATAACATTGATAGTAGTGATTTTCGGCATGTTATTGAGGTTCTTTGGGCAATCTCGTAAGAGATGCTCCTTTCCGCAATCTTGACAAAAGCCTTGAATTGTCACCGATTGGGGTTGTGTAGGGGCAGGCATTGGGCAATCACGAATGAGGTGATCTCCTTGACATCTGAAACACGGTCCTCTAGGAAGAGGGGGTCTTTCCTGCCTAGGTTGAGGTTTAGAGTTGTGGTTTTCATACATAACATTAGCATACTCTTGCTCCCAACTGGGTTCACTCGGTTCTTCACAATAGTAGGACTCACTATGTTCAGGTGATTGCATATAGTAAGCCTGGGGGCTATCAATATGTGTTGAATCAAAGCTATTATCACTTTCTTCACTTTCTGAAAGTAATGGAGTTACTAGCACTATGGCTCTATTTAGATTTTCTTCTACAGCTGCATACTTTACTAGAATCACATTGGTTGGGGTAGGAGGTTGTTGAGCTAACACAGATTGAGGCCCTTGCTGGTTTTGGTAGGGTTGATGATAGGGTTGTTATGGTCTTCCATATTGTTGTGGTGGGTACTGGTTCTGGTATCTTCCTTGTTGAGGGTATGACCGAGGGTAGGTTTGCCTAACCGCTTGCTTATTGTATGGGCAATCTTGTGCAGTGTGATTAGTGTATCTCCGTTCTATGGTGCAGTACTGGCTACTAGGATTCACTTGGGGTTGAGCCATAATGGGACATACACTCACCATATGGTCACCTCCACAAGTATAGCACCGCTTAACTGGGGCAAATCTTGGAATCTGTTTGCTAGAGACACCTAGTTTCTGAGCTACCTTTTCTGCCAGCTCCTCGATAGATGTGGATTGTCTAAAAGAGATGCTGGTAGAGCTATCTGAATCTCTATAGATTTTTGAGAGTTCCAACTCCTCCTCTATGTTATCCTCAATGTCGATGAAAATGCATACACACTCTTCTATGGTCCTAGGGTCCTTCAAGTATACGTATGATCTCAATTTGGTGCTTAGTAGTCCATCTAGGAATAAGGCCACTTGTTTGGTTGGTGTGGGTAACTCAGGAACATGACATCTCTCTAGATATTGCCTAAACCTTCTTCCTGCAAGTCTAATTGTCTCTTGAGGTGTCTGCTTGAAGCTCTGAGTCAGTGAGGAAGTATTATGCCTTATGCCACTCTTAGAGAATTCGGTAATGAAAGCATCTAGAAGTTGTTCTATGTTCCAGAACTGTCTCTCATTTAGTGGTTGAAACCATGTAAGGGCCGTGTTCCTAAGGGTTAGACCAAAAGCATTATATTGCGTCAATAGGTCCTCAACTTGTTCATCTCTGAAGACTTGCCTAAACTCGGCCACATGATCGTATGGGTCTCCAGTGCCATCGAAGTAGTTCTTCATGGACTTAACCAGCTGGGTTGGCCTTAAGGTTCTAGTGTGTTCCCTAGGTCTTGGCAACGGAAAATCATCAGCATTTCTTTGGTTTCTTGGGGCTCTAGGTCTTGTCTTCTCTATTTGTCTCTGTTCTCATCCTTTCTCTTCCCAAGGGGTTGGCAAAACATACCTCAGGCCTGTCTCTATTTCTATCCCTTTGAGCTCCATGAGCTTGGGATGTTCCAACTCCTTGGTGGCCATAAGAGAAATTAGATCCTGTGGGTCTCTCCATACCATGAGACATCTCAGACTCGCTAGTTTCAGAGCTAGGGTAGTGCGAATATTGGCTCAACTGCTGGGCTCAAGACCTAGCAGTATGATTGACACTAGCCTCTGAAGACCTAAGACTCTGTCTATCTCTCCCTAGGTGTTGTCCTGATCTAAGGTTCATATGCCTAATTGAATAGCCCCAATTTTCCCAACTACAACCTCGTTACAGATCAATTTGTATTAATCTCTTGTTCTTTTTAATTTTCTTAGGATGTCATTTCTTGTCCAATCAATCTTTGTCACAAGGAACACTTAGGTTTTATTGTACTTGAGTTTGGTTGCTTGATTTAAATTCTTTTCCCTTAGGTTGTTTCGGAAATGTAATTTCTTTGTACTTGCATTTGAGTGATTAGAGTTCTTGGACTTGGTCATGCTTAACGTAACCCTAATTGATCAAAACCTCTATCCGTACTTAGCCTAGGCTAGGAATTGACAGAGGCTGTTGAGAATTTCCGACCTTTAGTTTCTCGCCTTGGTTTCCCTTTTGTGCCCAGGAAGCGTGTTCCCAAGCTTGCACTTACTCTTGCTTAGAATGACCATCGATGCTCTCAATGGACCTATAACAGTCCCAAAGTTAGCTCAAGATTTAAAGTCAATTGACACAACAAACCATGTTGACTCATGCAATTCAGAGATCAAATTGTCTTTTAGTCTTTATGGAAAAGAATCCTAAAGATCCCTTAGTTTTCTTCCCTTGGGGTATGGTCAACTTCAAAATACTATATCTAATAATCCTCGAGCTTTCCAACAAACCCAAAATCACAGCAAACGGATTTCGTATGAGGAAGTTATGCCAATTCAAGGTTCTGGTGCTAAAATAGGGTTAAAACAGGCTAATAGGCAAACAAGATTTCTCAAATCACATGCATAGCGGCCTCACAATGCTCTGACAACCCTTAATGTTTCCTAAAATTTCACCCAAAATAGATGAAATATTTTTTGCCCTAAGAAAATGCCAAATTTTCTCGTCAATCACGATCGAGTGGTCTATCAATGTGTCAGTCGTGATTCATAGGTCCGTCGTGGCTATCAGTCATGATTGATGGGTCAATTGTGATTGACACATGGCCCGAAATTTCAGACAGTCGTGGTCAAATAATCATTGACTTTGTCGATCGCGATTGATAGGTCCATTGGGGCAGTCAGTCACGATTGATGGGTCAATCGTGATTGTGGGTCGATCACAATTGACACCTCGCACGCGAAGGCTCTATTGGTCGTGGTCAATCAGTCGTTGACTCTGTCGATCACGATCGACGTGTCGATCACGATTGACAGGTCCGTCGACAAGTGTCTATCCTCATTTGTCGATCGCGATTGATATGTCGATCGCGATTGATAGAAAACTGAGGAATTTTGAAATTTTAAACACACTTATGGAATCCTCTAGGCCTATAAATCTTGTTTATGCACTTAGTTTAACAATTTGTTTGATTTTTTGTCAGTTGTGATTGATAGAGGTCAACACCTCCGGACCTGCACAGTAACAAATTTTACCTACGAAAGCTGGTGAAGCTGCTAGGGATGCTAATTTGTGCAGAAAATCTCAAAAAACATAGAAAAGCACAAGCATGCAAATGCTCTCTCACTCTCTCTCACAAGTGAAATGAGGGGAAATGGTATGGGAAGGGGGATATGACCAAAAACTGAAAATGTCGCGATGATGGAGATGGAGGTGGGAGATGGTGATGATGATGATGGTGATGAAGAGGGTGAAGAAGACAAGAGAAAGTAGATAAAAGTGAAGAAAATTGTGAAGAGATGGATAGGTATGTGCTTGAAGATGAAGAGGTGTTGCAAAATCCTTGATCTAGACCAGCCAAATGAACTCTAGGAGTAGATGGTGGGCCCTTTTAGCTTGCAAATGGATGTATTAGACACCCTATGTACCTTGGAAGATCAGTCTCAAAAAGATAGATCAAAACAGATAAGTTGGAGTTAGCTTAGAGGTGAAAACTTGCTATTCTTGGTTCATACACCTGTCCAGTGTTTTACATAATTCTCTGAGCACAGCAGCAATTAGCTTAATTCCTCTTGGGGAAGTCTAGATAACTTAAAGAGCTAACTTTTAAGAGTAATCTCATCAAAAATAATGAACCACACACTGAGAATGAGTTTAAACAACTGATGATATCATCCCGATTTTCACGGGCTGCTACAGTTTGAGACCAATGAGCAGAAAAATCAACATAACTCAAACTGTAGGAATCTAATGATTATGAACATTTGTATGGTTATACTAGACTATAAAAGAAATCCAACAAGCTTTAAATCAATCAATTTGGATAAGTAACCACTGAGAAATGGCTCTGACAAGATGAGTGAAAAAGTCAGGTACCTGACAGAGAAGTGAAGATGAACAAACCGTGTTGACTTCAAATGAACATAACTGAAGATTGCAACATCCAAATGACATGAAAATTTGTGAGCATATAGTAGACGTATAGATCTAACTTTACCAAGCTAAATTACTGAAAATGATGCACCAAGCTCAGAGAAAACATCTCTGCAATCTGACTAAGAAAACTGAGAGTAATGGCAGTGAGTAGTACACTTCACAAGAACATGGAAAGATGAACTCAAATAATCATGAAAATGAAAGTATATTGTTTGTACAATACAATGACTTACTGATACATATGTGTGCCTTGGAATCACACCTTGATATGGCATAAAGCTCAGCTCTTGGAGGTCTTCACATAGGTCTCTCTAACCACGACTAAAACTGCCATCTATTTATAGTTGAGTTTGGGAGGCTAACTTCCCTCAATCACTCTCCAATCAATCAATGTTTGATTTGATTCTCTACCTACCAAAAATCATGAATTCGTGGCTCCTCTTTCCGTTCTTGATCAAGTGGACTCAACCACTTAAGATTCTCTTACTTTTACATTAAGTAAACTCTTCAAAAGTTACAAGAGGTAGTTCACAAGTGAACTTTACATAGTCTTCATTTTAAGGCTTTTTCTATGACTTTGTGGGACTCAAGCCAATACTTAGGCTTTTCATAGACTTGCTCCAACCGCTCCCCCTCAAGCCAAGTATGCTTGAGGTCTTCAATCTTCCAAGATTACCTGCAAACCAATCATAGCCTTGAATTTGCAAAGCTTTGTACCATCCAATGCTTTGGTTAGAATATCTGCACATTGTTGATGAGTGGACACATATGATATTTGAATCTCTTTGCTTAGAACCTTTTCTCGTACATAGTGATAATGAACTTCAATATGTTTAGTCCTTGCATGAAAAATAGGATTAGCAGCCAAATGAATAGAACTCATATTATCACCAAAAATAGTTGAAGTTCCAAACTCCAATCCAAGATCTTTGAATAATGTCTTCATCCACATAGCTTCTTGTGTAGCTATGGCAAGACCTCTATTTTCAGCTTCAGTAGAAGAGAGAGCAATTGCGGGTTGCTTCTTGGATGACCATGAAATAAGCTTTGAACCTGCAAAGGTAAGATAACCTGAAGTGCTCCTTCTATCTTCCTTGGAGCCAGCCCAATCTGCATCAGAAAATAGCTTCAAACCTAAATCAGATAGATAAGGATAATAAAGTCCTTCATTTATGGTTCCTTTGAGATACTTGAGAATCCTTTTGGCAGCATCCATATGTGGTTTCCTTGGTGTGTGCATAAATTGGCTTAGCACACTCACACTGTAACATATATCTACTCTTGTCAATGTGGCATAGTTGAGACTAACCACTAGACTTTGATATGATGTGATGTCCTCTATGAGTTCACCTTCATGTGAGCTCAATTTGTGATTGACTGTTGGAAGTGAGGTAGGCCCTTAGGCTCATGTCACAGGTCCATGGTTCCATAGTTCCAATCATGTACAACATTAATTCCAGCAATCTTCCATATTGACAAAACATGAACATACCACAACTTAATCATACAGATGATGAGACAAAGATAGAGAAAGAATAGACGACATGTGTAAGGTGTTACGTAAGCCATCGCTTACTCATAGTATCATATATACCAATGTTCAATGTACAATGTGGGAGTAAAATTCTCAACCACTCTATGTGATGAGAAATAGATGCATGAGTGAATGTACAATGTAACAAACATATTCAGATGTGTGGGCAGTAATCTGAATATACATGAGATGTGTGACCTAATAGGTTATAGAAGAGTGAATATGAGTGACTGAATGAGGAAGGATCAGTGTGAAACTGATGGTCAACAAACCTACATCTAAACTTAGGCTATGGAAGACCCTAAGTCAGATACGTGTGTGAAAAGATCACGTACTTATAAAGTAGCATGGAATGCTAACAAGATTGTTGCCGGAAATCCTCAAACTCATGTGAACACACCTTCTCAAACACCTCATAAAAATATGCATAAAGCATATAAGTACTGATTCTCTTGTACCTATGCCGAATAGGACTCCTTCTGATATGAACGCCACAGCCTCCATAAACTTCAAGTAGTACCTGTGTGCATAAAGAGAATATGTACCTGAATACTTAACATAAGATGTGAATCTTATGTTAATCACCATCTAATGTCTTTGAAGTAGCCCGATATCTTCTTGTAGAAGACAATCTTCAATGCAACTTGTCATATACCAAGTAGCTCTGTATTGACACTCCAAGGATTCTTTGAGGGAACATATAAGCTGCCTGCTCAAAAGCTTCAACATAACTCATACACATATGAGTGCTTTTGTTTCTCTCAATGCAATTCTTTGTCAAATCTACTAAATCATGACCAAGTGTAATGCAAAACAAGAAACTGCTTCTTCTTTAAACAAGATGTTCTCGTAGACTTGTCTTTGGATGTAGAGGATAAAATAGGAAAAGTATATGGAAAATATATGAGAAAAGGAAGCCTTACTTTTCTTTTGGAAATGATGGACTTTCTTTTTCTGCATCTTTCTTCCACCTGATGATGTCAACATCTTCAAACTTCTCTTCCATACCTTTTGTTCTCTTCATCTTGAAGTAGCAAACACTCTTGACCTCTTCAAATGAACTTTTCTCTTCCTCTAGTGCTAAGAGTAAGAGATAAAACAAACATGGTATACAAATGGAAGTGAATATAGAAACATGTTTTATCATCTCCTCATATCTCTGAATCCAAATTCTGCTTCAAATGTCTGAAATGACTAAATCCACCAATCTTTTGTATGAATGATGAATTACCCTTCTAGAGTTACCTTCTCTAGATACATTTGTACTTTGATATCCAACCAACTTACAATAGAAAATTGGCTGAAAAAACTCATCTCATCTCTGCACTTGTCTTCTTAGATGAACTTTCTTGCCATGAAAGAGATCTCTCAAAACTTTCTAGAAAAACCTCTAGATACCTGTTTTGATGTAGTCTTTAACTTTCAAATAATGAAAGTGTATAAAAGTACTCCTTGAATTTCTTCAAATCTCTTCATAACTGCTCTTCTAAGATATGACCTGCAAATGATAATCTGATAGTAGAAACTGATACCTGTGATTTGATGTTGATCTGATTCCTTCATCTTCTCTAAACCATTGTTCTTCCTTGAATTTGAAGTAGTCTTCTCTTCATCAAGTCTGGGTCTTCAAACAATACTTTTGTAAAGTATTTGCATACTCTTCAAAAATATTCGGCTGCTAACAGATCATCAACTTCGTACTCCACACTGATGAATGTAACTGAAGTGTCTAATTCTCAAATCTCTACTCATCTAGATTAAGTGTGTATGTCAAATGTCAAATGTTAGAAGATGCTTTCAAATCATATGTTGTAAATCTGGAAGTCTAGGAACCTGGGATTATGAATGAGCCTTAATGCATTGATGCCAAAGATCTAAAGTTCTGTAACCAAAACCTTAGTGCTCTGATACCAAATGTTGGAAGTGAGGTAGGCCCTTAGGCTCATGTCACAGGTCCATGGTTCCATAGTTCCAATCATGTACAACATTAATTCCAGCAATCTTCCATATTGACAAAACATGAACATACCACAACTTAATCATATAAGTGATGAGACAAAGATAGAGAAAGAATAGACGACATGTGTAAGGTGTTACGTAAGCCATCGCTTACTCATAGTATCATATATACCAATGTTCAATGTACAATGTGGGAGTAAAATTCTCAACCACTCTATGTGATGAGAAATAGATGCATGAGTGAATGTACAATGTAACAAACATATTCAGATGTGTGGGCAGTAATCTGAATATACATGAGATGTGTGACCTAATAGGTTATAGAAGAGTGAATATGAGTGACTGAATGAGGAAGGATCAGTGTGAAACTGATGGTCAACAAACCTACATCTAAACTTAGGCTATGGAAGACCCTAAGTCAGATACGCGTGTGAAAAGATCACGTACTTATAAAGTAGCATGGAATGCTAACAAGATTGTTGCCGGAAATCCTCAAACTCATGTGAAGACACCTTCTCAAACACCTCATAAAAATATGCATAAAGCATATAAGTACTGATTCTCTTGTACCTATGCCGAATAGGAATCCTTCTGATATGAACACCACAGCCTCCATAAACTTCAAATAGTACCTGTGTGCATAAAGAGAATATGTAGCTGAATACTTAACATAAGATGTGAATCTTATGTTAATCACCATCTAATGTCTTTGAAGTAGCCCGATATCTTCTTGTAGAAGACAATCTTCAACCTAATATCTTCCTGTAGAAGATAATCTTCAACATCATGTAGATGGTCCCATCCAATGTCTTTGAAGTAGCTAGACATCTTCTTGTAGAAGATAATCTTCAACCTAACATCTTCTTGTAGAAGATGATCTTCAAATACATCATGTAGATGGGCGATCCTCACCATCAAGCTGCTAATAATCAAGTCTTCTTGCCATGAACAAGAGATGACCTCCTCTCCATGAGCTAGAGTGTGAGCACACCCTTCATCTTCTCCAAGAAGAATCACCAAGAAGAACTCCATAGCTGCTCCTCAACATGCTTCAAGTTAGCACCATGGCTGCCCCATGTGCTAGAAGAAACACCACCTCTATTGAGGTCCAAGCTCTAGAAAGCTTGTGTTGATCCTGGGTGAAGGATATCTTGAAGTGACCCAAGATTGTGTTTATATAGTATTCTTGTACCTTGAAAAGGACTTCTCCAAAAGCCAAAATAAAGCTATTTGTAATGCGTTCGCTCTCTCATGCGGAAAACAAAAAATCCGTTGGCGTTCCTTGATCGCGATCTATCGGTCTGCTTTCCAGAAGATTTAATAAAGAAAAAGCTTAACTAAAAAAAGTTTCGTGAAGTTGCTGCCGCAGGGAATTGAACCTGCGTGGGTTCGTTGAGAGGCAGGCGACCTATCCACTTTGCCTGTCATTATACCTTGTAGAAGGAATGAACAGAACATGTATAGATGCTATAACGCACTACGGACGGGTTCCTTTGGGGTGGATAGTGCTATAAGGATAGAAACTTATGCTTTTATCTATAAGGTCTTGGACAAAATGGACCAATTGCACATTGTTTTCCAACATTGACCTCCATTAGAGTACCTGCAATCTTACAATCTTGCATCTTGAATTTTGCCAACATGTCCTTAATGTACTTTCTTTGAGTGAGAAACAAACCATGATCTTTGTAGACAACTTCCAAACCTAGGAAGTAGGTAAGTGAACCCAAATCACTTATCTTGAACTCTTCTCTCATCTGATCTTTGATCTTCTTCATACCATCTGCATCATTTCCTGTCAATATAATATCATCTACATATACACATAGGTAGATGACCTCAGAGTTACTCTTTTTAATAAAGAGTGAAGGATCTGCCTTGCTTGGTTGAAAGCCTTTGTCCTGCAAGAATGAAACAAGCCTGAAATTCCAAGCTCTTGGAGCTTGCTTGAGACCATACAATGCTTTGTTAAGTTTACACACATAATCAGGATAAACTTGGTTCTCAAAACCAGGTGGTTGTGCCATATATACCTCTTCTGTTATCCAACCATTCAAGAATGCATTCTTTACATCTAGTTGAAGTATCTTCAAATTCTTGGAAGAGGCAATACTAAGAAAAACCCTAATAGTAGGCATCTTTGCCACAGGAGAGAAAGTCTCCTCATAATCAATTCCCTGAGTTTGTGCAAAGCCTTTTGCCACAAGCCTTGCCTTATACCTGTTAATTGAACCATCAGAATTCTTCTTGAGTTTATAGACCCATCTTGAGCCTATTACCTTCATGGATGAAGTCTTGGGCACCAAATCCCAAGTGTTGTTTTCCTCAAGTGCTTCAATCTCTTCCTTCATTGCATGCTTCCATTCTGTTTTTGCTTTGGCCTCTTCGAATGATGATGGCTCCTCTTGGTTTATGTCTTGTGCTATGTAGATAGAATGTTTAGTTACTAATGAGGTGTCAAACCCATACCTTTCTGGTTTTTTCTTTTCCCCCATAGATCTTCTTAGGCCATGATGTGATGATTCTGCCTCATGTCCAAGTTCTTGCAATTTTGCTTTACCTTTAGACTTTCATGCTTTGATCTTTTCCATATGAGATTCTTCCTCATCCTCCGAGGTGTCTTGTTCTTCAATCTTTGGTTGTTCTCTACCAAGCTTTGGAAAATCTTCTTCAAGATTATATGGTAAATTGACCTTCCTGCATGAATCTTCATACCATGAATTGTTTTCATCAAAAACTACATCTCTGCTTACCAAGAATCCTTTGTTGGTAGGGTTGTATAACCTGTAGCCCTTTTGATTGTTGTCATATCCAATAAATACACACCTTTCTGCCTTTGGATCCATCTTGCCTCTAACCTGTGAAGGAACATGAGCAAAAGTAATACATCCAAAAATTTTACAATGATCTAAGCTTGGTCTTCTTCCATTCCAAGCCTCATATGGAGTCATCCCATCAAGGGATTTTGAAGGCAACCTATTAATCAAGTAAGTGGCTGTAGATACAGCCTCAGTCCATAAGTAATTAGGTAAATGCTTTTCATTTAACATAGACCTTGCAGCTTCAACAATTGTCCTATTCCTCCTTTCTGCCACTCCATTTTGCTCAAGAGTGTACCTTGTAGTTACCTCTCTTTTGATTCCTCTTTCTTGAAGAAAAGAATCAAACTCATGGGAGACGTATTCTCCCCCTCCATCTGACCTTAGCCTTTTTAGTGATTTACCTGTTTGATTCTCCACAAGAGCCAAATATCTTTTGAAACATGAAAAAACTTCATCTTTGTGTTTCATAAAGAATAGGATAGTCCATCTGCTGCAATCATCAATAAAGGAAACATAATACCTTGATCCAGATATTGAAGCTCCCTTGCTAGGTCCCCATACATCCGTATGAACCAACTCCAAGAGATCTCCATGCATATAACCTTTCTTCATGAATGGTAACCTGTGAGACTTTCCAAATGGACATGCACTACACTTATAAATCATATGTTGTTTTGACAAATTAGGAAGTCCAAGTACACTTTGGTCCCTGCAAATTTGCTTTAATGACCTTTCCCCAATATGTGCTAACCTTTTGTGCCATACTTCCAATTCTGTGAGTGTCTGACTACCATAATTAAAGAGAGCAATGTTTCTAGTGTCGTGTAATTCAAATGTGAACAATCTACCTATCTTTTCACCTTTTGCAATTCTTCTGAATCCTTGACTTGGATCTTCAACAAATGCTCCTGCTTTTGTGAACCTGACTTGCAACCCTTTCTCTACTATCTGCCCAACACTTATCAAATTCTTTGTAATGGTAGGGACATAGAGTACCTTACTGAGTAGGTTGATGTTTCCATCAGGTGCTTTGACATTGCCTATTTTCTCCACAGGATGTTTTGTATCATCTCCTGTTTGTACCTCATGCTTATTCCTTGGATCTTCTAAATCTGATAGGAGTGCCACATTTCCTACCACATGATTTGAACAACCTTAATCTATGTAGAAAACATGCTCATCAGATTTACCTTTTGGCATAGCCATGTTCATGATCAATAATGAATCCTCTTTGTTTGAGTCTTCTGTGTAGTTATTGTAGTCTCTCCTTCCTTTGTAGCCTCCTTGATAGTTTGAATGATTGTAGTTGTTGTAGTTGCCATGGTAGTTGTTGAACCTTCCTCTTGAGTAGCCATAACTTCCTCTATTGTATCCTCTGCCTCTTTGATTCCTGGAATTCCTAAAGCAATTTTCAGTTGTATGATTAGTTAATCCACAAATAGAACATGAGTTGGAGTCTTGGGATCTCCCCCTGCCTTGTCTACCTCCTCTTCCTCTACCTCTGCCATGTCTTCCTCTACCTGCATAGTTAGCTTGATATGTACCTGCTTCATCATCCACTTTCTTTGCCTTTCCTTTGTTATCTTTAGACTTGCTTTTATCCGTGTATAAAGCTGAAGATTGATTACCTTTAGAGCTTTCTCCATTTTTGATAAGCTTTGCCTCTTGAGTAAGTAGTTGTCCAATGAGTGTGTTGAAATCAGGTACATGCATGTCCATGTACAAATCCATAGCTGTGGTGAATGCTTCCCACTTGTCATGTGCCTTCAAGCCATTGATGACCTGCCTTACAATTTGCTCTTCATCTATTACCTCTCCAATGCTTCCCAACTGATCCGCTATGTCCTTGAGCTTTGTGACAAAATCAGTCACATTTTGTTTGGGAGCCTTCTTGAGAGTTGTGAAATCCAGCCATAGTTGATTCTTCCTAGCTTTAGTACTTGAAGAAAAGAAAGCTTCAAGTGCAATCCACACTTCCTGAGATGTGTTACAACTTCTAATGTGAGGCAACAAAAAATCTGAGATAGAGTTGAGGAGATAAGACCTTGCAAGTGCATCCTTGGAGCAC
>CM035415.1:21858613-21908613 GCA_020310875.1 Ceratopteris richardii | reverse complement strand
ACTCATGTATAAGGAAGTGCCAAGCTATGTGGAAATCACTCCACGAAAGAAAGTAAGCCCAAAGCTTTGTGGAAAGCTTCAAACTTCTCCCTAGACAGAGCCTTTGTGAAAAGGTCTGCAATGTTCTCCTGCGTGGGCACATATGCCAAGCTGATCTCCCTAGCAGAGAACCTCTCCCTGACATAATGATAATGCACCTCAATGTGCTTAGTGCGAGCATGGAACACAAGGTTCCTCGCAACTGCCAATGCGCTCTGACTATAAGTGAAGATGGTGGTGGCAGAGGACTGACGAACACCCAAATCAGCCATAAGGCATCAGAGCCACACACACTCAACAGTAGCTTTGAAAGCTTCCCTATACTCAGCCTCACAATTGGAAGTGGCCACAATAGCCTGCTTCTTGCTCAACCAAGATATACATAAGCTACCAAGCATGAAACAAAAGCCACTAGTGGACACACGAGTGTCATAGCAACAGCCCAGTGTGAGTCAGAAAGAGCATGCAAATCTGGAAGTAGTGATCCCCCCTTGGGATAAAACAACCCAAGTAGCCGAGTACCACTCAAGTAGCGAAAGATGCGCTTAACCGCCTGCCAATGCCTGACACCTGGGCAGTGCATAAACCTGCTCATCTGTGAGACAACAAATTGAATATCTGGCCGAGTAATGCATAAGTAAATCAGGCATACAACAGCTTGCTGGTAGACGACAGCATCAAATGCATCTCCAGCATCATGAAGACTCAATCGTAAACCTGTCTCCGTAGGAGTGGCAATAGGCTTACAGTCTTCAAGGCCAAAACGCTGCAATAATGTGTCAATATATTTTGTTTGACACAAACCCAATCCACCATCAACTTGCATAAATTGAATGCCCAAATAGTGATGCAAATGCCCCAAATCAGACATGTCAAATGAGGCATGCAAATCACCCTTAAAATCAGCAATATGCTTCTCAATAGGACCAGTGAGCAACATGTCATCAACATAGACAACAATGATCAGAAGCACATCATTAGCACGCTTAACATATAAGGTGCTCTCAGTTGGACTGTTCACAAAACCATGTGCAATCAGATAGGCATGTATCTTTTTATACCAAGCACGTAGTGCTTGCTTTAAACCATATAATGCCTTCTCTAACCTGCACACATAGTTTTCATGCCCTTTCTGCAAAAAACCACGGGGCTAAAAAACATACACTTCTTCATGCAAGTCACCATTCAGAAATGCAATTTTAATGTCCAACTGATGTACATTCCAACCATGATGGGCTGCAAGTGCACAGATGCTCCGAACAATAGTCATACAACATGTGGGTGCAAAGTTCTCATCAAAATCAAGACCAAGTACCATTCTTCATTATAGCATCATATTCAGATTGCATAGCAACCATCCAATTTTCTGAATTTTGTGCTTCATCAAAAGAAACAGGCTCATTCTCATTAGAGAGACTAGACGCAACCATAGCATAGCAATCTGATACAAAGGAGGCACTATGAGAGCGTGAACGAGTACGATATGACAAAGGTGCATCTAATTTGCTGTCACGTAAAGTATGCACCAACCATTTTGGCATAGTTTTTGCCTGCTCAATATCAGCTCTCTCATCAACAAGTGCATCATGTAAATCTGCATCAGAAATGGGATGATCTGCATCATCATATGAAACCGGCAAAGGCTGAGAAGTTGCCTCATTAGAACCAGCAATAGACTGTCCACCTGTAAAAAGAGGCATCAAAGTATCATACATGTCTTTGGAGCTAATAGATGTCTCCTTAGTACATGAAAGCAATGGCTGAATAGCATCTTCCACAAAAACAACATCACGGCTAACCTGAATGCGTTTAGTCTGTGGATGATACAGACGATAGCCTTTACTTTCAGAACTGTACCCAACAAAAATACATTTTACTGCCTTATCATCCAATTTTTTGCGATGTTGTTCAGGCACTAGAGCATATGCCAAACAACCAAAAACCCACAGATGAGCAACAGATGGCTTGAGATCATGCCAAGCCTCATATGGAGTGATGGACTGCAGCGCTTTAGTGGGACACCTGTTAAGTACATATGCTACACACATGACAGCCTCAAGCCAGAAACTATGTGGTAAAGCTTGACTCTTGACCATACACCTTACCATTCAGAAGACATATATTCCCCCCCCCTTGATCAGAATGGAGGGTGCCCATTTTATATGCTGGCAGATTTTCAGCCAAAACCCCCCTATAGAATCACCTTCATTCATGTGCTCACTCTCCAATTGTTTTTGGAGGTAAGCAACACGAGCCTCATTCCTAGCCTGGTACAATGTGGTAAGTGTATCCCAAGCATCCTTCGCTGTTTTGCAAGAGCGAATGTGAGGAATAATAGCATGTTTGATAGACAAAGCTATCAATGCATGTGCCTGAGCATCTCTGCCATCCCAATAAATTTTCTCTACAGTAGGTGCAATAGAAATAGTAGCACGAACAAGAATCTGTAGAATAACATCTTCGACACCATCTCCATCAGCTTCAGCACTTGTATTTGCAGTACCTGTAGTCACAGGTGTAACATGACGTCTTTCAACACCCTGTACAATGTTCCACAGTCCTTTTGAAACCAATACATGTCGCATCATATAAGCCCATAATGCGTAGTTGGTACCATCCAACGTATCCTCAATAGCCAACATACGGAATAGGTCACTACTTTCAGCCATGGAAGGTGACTAAAATACCTTGATGCAGAAAATTGACTGTATCTCAAAAAGTTGAACGGAATTGCCCAGACGAGTTTTGCTAAACCTGTAGCAGACTTGGAGATGCTTATACTGGCGAATTGAAACAAGTATATACCTTTGGCACAAAAAGATGAAATAGCCTGCACAAGCACTGTGATAGTTCATTCAGAGGTCGAAACGAGCTTAGATCGCGATTTCGGCACCACACAATGAAGCTGTTTTGATCTCTGAAACATGCTAAGTATGCTCACCAAATTTATCTAAGAATGCAACCGGAGGAGTGTCGACGACACCCTAGATGAAGCGGCGACCTGCTCTGATACCAATTGTTGGAGTTAGACGTCTGTGGAAGCAAAGATAAGTAGCCCATTAGGGCAATAGGCATATATACAAGCTAGGGGAAAAAAACCTCCTAAAGAGGGAAAAAAGTGCCCCGGCGGTCCTAGAGTGTTCACACACATCACTACCTAAATATGTCAACAGCTAGCAAGCATGAATCGAAAACCACTAGTGGACAGAGGAGTATCAACCAACCCAGTCAGAGTCAAAAAGCATGCAAATCTAGTGGTAGCAAAATATGTGCTTAAACACCTACCAATGCTTGACACTTAGGCAATGCGTAAACTTTCTCATATGTGAGACAACAAATTGAATATTTCGCCGAGTAATGCATAAGTAAATCAAGCATCCAACAACCTACTGATAAAGAACAACATCAAATGCATCTCGATCATCATGAAGACTCAATCGTACACCTCTCTCCATAGGACTGGTAGTAGGTTTACAATCTTCAAGGCCAAAAAGATGCAATAATGTGTCAATATATTTGGTTTGACACAAAAATTTTGAGCCATCAACTTGCATAAAACAAATGCCCAAATAATGATGCAAATGCCCTAAATGGGACATCTCAAACAAGGCATGCAAATCAATCTTAAAATCAACTGTATGCTTCTCATGAGGACTAGTGAGGAGCTTTTCATCAACATACATAACAATGATTAGAAGCACATCATTTGCATGCTTAACATATAAGGTTCTTTGGGTTGAACTATTCTCAACACCATGTGCAATTAGATAGGCATGTATCCTTTCATACCAAGCACATGGTGCTTGCTTTAAACCATATAATGCCTTCTTTAACTTGTGCACCTAGTTTTCATGCTCTTTTTGCACAAAGCCACGGGGCTGAAAAACATACACTTCTTCATGCAAATCACCATTGAGAACTACAGTTTTAATGTACAATTGATGTACATTCCAACCATGATGAGCTGCAAGTGCACAGATGCTACAAACAATAGTCATTCGATAAGTAGGAGCAAAGGTCTCATCAAAATCATTTCCTGCTCCATAAGCATAACCCTTTGCAACAAGCCTAGTCATATACTCGTCAAATGTTCCATCACGCTTACGCTTCAGCTTGTATACCTACTTAGTGCAAATGGCTTTCTTGCTAGGAGGCAAGTCACACAAAGCCCAAAACCATTCTTTATTATACCATCATATTTATATTGCATACTAGCCATCCAGTTTTTTGAATTTTGTGCTTCATCAAACAAAGCAGGCTCATTCTCATCACAAAGACTAGAGGCAGCCATAACAGCAAAAGAGGCACTATGAGATCTTCAATGAGTATGATATGGTAGAGGTGCATCTAATTTTCTATCACACAAAGTCTACATCAATCATTTTGGCATAGTTTTTGACGACTCAATATCATCTCTCTCATCAACAAGTGCATCATGTAAATCTGCATAAAAAATGGAATGATCTGCATCATCAAATGAAACCTATAAAGGTTTAGAAGTTTCATCATTAGGACCAACATTGGACTATCCACATGTAAAAAGATGTAACAAAGTATCATACATGTCTTTGGAGCTCACAGATGTCTCCTTAGTACATGAAAATAGTGGCTGAATACAATCTTCGAAAAAAACAACATCACGGCTAACAAAAATGCATTTAGTCTATGGATGATACAGATGATAGCCTTTACTTTCATAATTGTACCCAACAAAAATACATTTCACTACTTTATCATCCAATTTCCTGCATTGTTGTTCAGGCACTAATGCATATGTTAGACAACCAAAAACATGTAGGTGACAACGAGATGGCTTGCAACCGTGCCAAGCCTCATAAGGAGTGCTTTAGTGGAACACCTGTTAAGTACATATGTTGCACACATAATAGCCTCAAGCCAGAAACTATGTGGTAAAGCCCAACTCTTGACCATACATCTCACCATCTCCATGAGTGACCTATTCTTTTGTTGAGCAACTCCATTTTGTTGAGGTGTACATGGCACTATACACTGATGTTTTATCCCACGTTCAACCTCAAATACATTAAAGTCAGAAGACATATATTCCCCCCCTCCATCAGAAGGAAGGCTGCCAATTTTACATGCTGACAGAGTTTAAGCCAAAACCAAAAACTGTTTGAAACGCATAAACACTTTGGACTTTGCTTTTTGTGGATATACCCATGCATGCCTAGAAAAATCATCAATGAAAGTAATAAAGTAAAGATAGTTTCTAAAAGGGGTTGTGTGTATAGGACCTTAGGCATCACTATGAAAAAGCTACAATTTTTTAGTAGCTCGAACTGAACCATCTTTTGGAAAGGAGGAACGTTGCATTTTGCCCAAAATATAGCCGTCACAAACATGGTGTAGAGGCCTCTACAACAGCCATTCCAACCTCTTTTTTTCTTTTCCTCTTAAGCACCTAGTTTAGAACAACTCTTTATGATATGATCATTTGCTTTATAGTATTTGCAAAACAATTTCTACTTTTCTGTTTTCTTCTTGTCTCTATCATCCTTCTTTGATTATGCAAAATTAGTAGATTTTTGCTTACTAATAGAAGAGCTCCATTTAGCTTTGCCTTTTGACTAGCCAAGAAAGCTTGATGTGCAACACACATAATGGACCTGTTTTGTCAAGACTGATCTTTCTGCAACAAAACAGAGACTAACTCCTCAAATGTTATTTGGATTTCCTTTCATCATCAAATGAAGAGTGGAAGCAAAAATAAATTAGGAAGACCATTAACAGTAGTCTCTACAAGTGAACTGCCAAGTAAGGCTTCATTAGTAGAAATCCAATATTCCTTCAAATCTTTGATCTCTGTCAGAAAAGTGTTCATGGAATGACCTTCATTCATGTGCTCAATCTCTAACTCTTTTTGGAGGTAAGCAACACGAGCCTCATTCCTTGTCTAATATAAAGTGGTAAGTGTATCCCAAGCATCCTGAGATGTGAGGAATAATGGCATATTTGATAGACAAGACTATCAATGCATGCGCCTAAGCTCTCCAATCCCAACAAATTTGCTCTACACTAGGTGTAGCAGGAACTGCACAAATGGAAATATGAAGAATATCGTTGTCTTCAATGCCATCTGCATCACCTTCAGCAACTGTATTTGCAAGTGTAATAGAACGTTTTTGGAAAACCTACACAATATTCCATAATCTTTTTGCAACCAATACATGGCGCATCATATAATCCCACAATTGGTAATTTGTGTTGGTGCAATTCACAAGCCTCCACATTTGGCTTGTAGCCCATACATGTATGAAGAAGCATAGGAACCAATGCTAGAAGATAATTACCCTCTTTACTTCATGTGAAAGTCACATTTGACTTTGGAATCTTTGTAAGCACCTACCAAGAAAATCTTGTGGAAAAGTTAGAGCTTTGATCGATGGAATATCTCCTATAATGGAGGATCACTTTTTAGAGAGAGCCAACAATTTGAATTCAAATTCAAATTGAAATTGAACATCTATATAAACCCTTAGGAAAAAGGTGCAGGTAAGACTCATCAATCCCGAGCTTCTCATTATCATTTCTGAGTGTGTGTGAGGCCTATACTCTAGCCCACACCTATCTACACCATTAGAAAATGATCTTCATGCCTATGGCATTGTACAATAGTGTTCATTAATGCATATATCTACATTGTTCATTTCTGAGTTCTCTATCATAGTGCCTGAAAGTCTGTCAACTTGTGGAGATCATATCTCACTCATTTCTTCAGCAAATTCAAAGATCTACAGCTTTTTGGAACCGGTTCAAAGTTCTCTACACGCTTTCAAAATTTGAAGGATTTCTATATAGCCATTTCAGAGAAAAGTTCGTCGAAGTGATCACTGGTCGAAGTCTGCAACAGTCCTAAAATATCGGGGGTAAAGGTTTACTTGCTAAATTGATTTCTCTGAGCATAGTTAATCTTTTTAAGTGATATCACTTGGAATAGTTAGATTGCTAAGGTAATTAGATACCCCTAAAAGGAAGTTTTCCAATTGCTACTGTGCTAGTCTTACTGAGCAAAAGATACAACAGGTGTATTGTCAAAAATAGAAGGTTTTCTTGAAGGCTTGAAGTTCAAAGTTGTCTGTTTTGATTCTATCTTTTCATACATCATTTCCAAAGTACATAGGTCATTTTATGGTGTCATTGGAAAGATAAAAGGGTCCACTTATCAACTCTAAAGCATCAAAGGGCTGGTACAAAGCAGGATTTAGCAGTACCTAATCATCCTCTTAAAGTGTCCATCCATCATTCCCAATAGTGGTATCAGAGCAAAGTTAAGCTAAAATGGGAGGTGGTTTTCCTTCATTTATTGATAAATTGGACAAGAACAATTATCAGGCATGGTCTCTAAGGATGAAGACATACCTACAAGGAAGGAGTCTTTATGGATACACCTCAAGAGATGAGGAATTGCCCTCATTCAAAACCAGAGGACTACCAACAAAGGAAGAACATGAAGAGCTCAACACATGGTGTGCCAAGGATGCACTAGCAAGGTCTTACTTACTCAACTCCATTTTTTATTTTCTTCTGCCACATATTAGAAACTGTAAGACATCCCAAGAGACTTGGGAAACCTTTTCATACTATTTCTCTTCCAACAAAAGGGCGAGAAAAAACCAATTGTGGATTGAACTCACCACACTAAGGAAGCAACCTAAGCAGGCTATTTCAGAGTTTGCGACTAAGATTAAAGATGTAGCAGATCAATTAGCAAGCATAGGAGAAGAGATTGAAGAAGAGCAGATACTAAGACAAGTGATCAATGGGATTAAAGCTTATGACAAATGGGAAAACTTCACCATTGCCATGGACCTATACATGGACATGCAAATTCCAGATCCTACAACTCTCATGGGGCCATTGTTCACTCATGAAGCCAAGCTCAACAAGAATGGAGATTCATCCAAAGGTAATAGCTCTTCTGCCCTATACACTGATAAAAGTAAGTCTAAAAATAAAGGCAAGAACAAGAAGATAGAGGATGAAGGCACTACCTCCCAAGCCAACTATGCATGGAGAGGTAGATCTTCAAGAGGAAGGGGCAGAGGAGGTAAGAAAGGTAGGGGGGGGACCCTATAACTCCTCACCATACAACATTTTTGGTTTATCAAATCATACTACAGATGAGTGTTTCAGGATTACAAGAATCACAGAGGAAGAGGATATCAAAGAGGTGGATACTCACAATCAAGAGGTAGATTCAACCATCATCAAGGGTACAACAACAACTACAATAACAACTACAACAAAAACTACAATGGAAACTACCAAGGAGGATTCAAATCCAGAAAGGACTACAACAACTATACAGAAGAGAAAGATGATTCTCTTCTGATTATGAAGATGAAATTAAAACTAGGTATAAATGATGACCATCTCTTCTACATTGACTCAAGATGCTCAAATCATGTGGCTGGCAATGTAGCTCTACTCTCTAACCTTGAAGAACGAAGAGGTAAACATCAAGTACAAACAGGGGATGACACTAAGCACTCAGTAGTTAAAGTTGGAAATGTTAAGACTTGTGATGGAAATCAGAACTTTTTGAGTAGGGTACTATATGTACCAACCATTACCAAAAATTTAATGATTGTTGAGGAGATTGTGGAAAAAGGTTTGCAGGTCAGGTTCAACCAATTTGGAGCATTTGTGGAAGATCCCAAGCAGGGGTTCAAGAGGATTGCTAAAGGAGAAAAGACACGGAGACTTTTTACTTTTGAGCTAGAAGATACAAAGAATATTGCACTCTACAATTATAAAGATCAAACACTTTCAGAGCTTGAGATTTGGCATAAAAGATTAGGGCATGTGGGAGAAAGAACCTTGAAGCAAATATGCAGGGATCAATGTGTAATTGGAATACCAAATGTTTCCAAACAACACATGATATATAAATGTGGTGCTTGTCAATTTGGAAAGTCTCACACGTTACCCTTCTCAAGGAAAGGCTACATGCATGAAGACTACCTAGAACTTGTCCATACAGATGTATGGGACCAAGCAAAGACCCCTCAATCTCAGGATCAAGGTACTATGTATCTTTTATTGATGATTATAGTAGGTGGACTGTATTGTACTTTATGAAGCACAAAGATGAAGTGTTCAACTATTTTAAAAACTATCTTGCACTTGTTGAGAATCAGACAGGGAAGAATCTAAAGAAGATAAGGTGAGATGGAGGAGGTGAGTACTTCTCCAATGAGTTTGAAGCATTCTTGCAGGAAAAAGGAATCAAGAGAGAAATCACCACAAGGTATGCTCGTGAACAGGATGGGGTAGCTGAGAGAAGAAATAGGTTGATTGTTGAAACAGCTAGGTCAATGTTAAATGAAAAGAAATTACCTAACTACCTATGGGTAGAGAGTGTATTTACTGCCACTTTTCTCATCACCAGGTTACCATCTAAGTCCCTTGATGGGATGACCCCTTATGAAGCATGGCATGGGAAGAGACCCTCACTTGATCATTGCAGGATATTTGGATGTGTAGCATATGTACACATTCCTTCTCAGATAAGAGGTAAGCTAGACCCTAAGGCTGAGAAGTGTATCTTTATTGGATATGATCTAAATAAGAAAGGGCACAGGTTCTACAACCCTTCAAATAAGGGATTCATGGTTAGTAGAGATGTTGTCTTTGATGAAAATGATTCTTGGTATGAGAATGAATGCAGGAAGTTTAAACTACCTTATGATTTGGAGGAGGAGTTTCCAAGGCTTGCTAAGGAGGAACGTACCCAGAATGAAGACACCACTTCAGATGATGAAGACATTATCAATCTTGAAGAATCCAAGGCATGGAAGTCCAAAGGTAAAGTCAAGATGAAGAAACTTGAAGACATACCTGAATCTTCAAATCAGTCAATCAGAAGATCACAAAGGGAGAGCAAAAAACCTATCAGATATGGATATGATACCTCTCTTGTTACTAAACATTCTGTTTATCTTGCCAAAGACTTGTCAATTGAAGAACAAGGATCATATGAAGAAGCCATGACCAAGAGAGAATGGAAGGAAGCTATGGATGAGGAGATTGAAGCACTCAAAGAAAGTGACACATGGGAACTAGTACCAAAGAAAGAGTCCATGAAGGTAATTGGATCTAGATGGATCTATAAACTCAAAAGGAATTCTGATGGGTCAATAAACAGGTACAAAGCCAGATTGGTGGCCAAGGGTTTTTCATAGACCCAAGGCATTGACTATGAAGAAACATTCTCACATGTGGCCAAGATGCCAACCATCAGGGTGTTGGTGAGTGTGGTTGCATCTAAAAATTGGAACATGTATCAATTGGATGTAAAAAATGCTATCTTGAATGGATGGATTTCAGAGGAGGTATATATGTCACAACCTCCTGGCTATGAGGATCCCAACAAGGTAACATATGTATGCAAGTTGAATAAAGCTCTTTATGGATTGAAGTAGGCACATAGGGCGTGGAATCACAGGTTGACCACATATCTTCAAGACCAAGGTTTTGTCATGAGAAAGGCAGACACTTCTCTATTCATCAAGAGTAGTAATTCAGAGGTAATATACCTATGTGTATATGTTGATGATATCATACTTATAGGTAATGATGTCAATGGAATGAGACAAATTAAGAACCAGATGATGAAGGAGTTCAAGATCAGTGATCTTGGTCTACTAAAGTACTTTCTTGGACTTGAGTTACTCTATACTAACTCTGGAATCTATATTACTCAGAAGAAATACATACAGGATATGTTGAAGAAGTTTCATTTGCAGGATGCCAAAGTTGCAAATACTCCAATGGAGGTAAACCTAAAACTAAGTGCCCATGAAGGTGATGAAATTGATGATATTGTAGGTTACCAAAGAGTAGTGGGAAGTTTGAACTGTGCTACCTTAACAAGGATAGATATTGCATATGGAGTTAGTGTGCTAAGTCAGTTCATGCACAAGCCAAGGGTACCTCACTTAGAAGCTCTCAAAAGACTTCAAAAGTACCTCAAGGGTACTCAACATCATGGTTTGTATTTCCCTTACACTTTAGACTTGGATATCAAGATCTATTGTGATGCAGATTGGGTAGGATGCAAGGATGATAGGAGGAGCACTTCAGGATACATTTCATTTGCAAGTGATAAACCAATATCATGGTCTTCAAAGAAGCAACCTACTGTTGCTTTATCTTCTAATGAGGCAGAGTATAGAGGATTGGCTAATGCCACCCAAGACGCCATATGGATCAAGTTATTGTATACAAAATTGGGTTTGTATACTAGCTCACCATTGCTATTTGGAGATAATACAAGCTCACTTCACCTTGCAGCTAATCCTATTTATCATGCTAGGACCAAACATATAGAGGTCCATTATCATTATGGGAGAGAAAAGTTATTAAGCAAGGACATTGAACTAACATATGTATCAACCAACATACAATGTGCAAATTTGTTGACTAAAGCATTGGATGGAACCAAACTTTGTAGGTTCAAATCAATGATTGGATTGCAGGATATAAATGAAGACTAAAGATGAAG
The DNA here is from genome assembly GCA_020310875.1 of Ceratopteris richardii. Lineage (NCBI taxonomy): Eukaryota > Viridiplantae > Streptophyta > Polypodiopsida > Polypodiales > Pteridaceae > Ceratopteris > Ceratopteris richardii. The sequence continues at coordinate 21,897,044 of CM035415.1, read as the reverse complement.
ACCAAGCCAAAATGTTTGGCTTTAGGGGGAGCTGTTGGTGCAATTCACAAGCCTACACATTTGGCTTGTAGCCCATACATATATGAAGAAGCATAGGAACCAATGCTAGAAGATAATTGCCCTCTTTACTTCTTGTAAAAGTGACATTTGACTTTGGAATCTCTGTAAGCACCTACCAAGAAAATCTCTTGGAAAAGTTAGAGCTTTGATTGATGGAATATCTCCTATAATGGAGGATCACTTTTTAGAGAGAGCCAACAATTTGAATTCAAATTCAAATTGAAAGTGAACATCTATATAAACCCCTAAGAAAAAGGCGCGTGTAAGACTCATCAATCCCGAGCTTCTCATTATCATTTCTGCATGTGTGTGAGGCCTATACTCTAGCCCATACCTATCTACACCATTAGGCAGTGATCTTCATGCCTATGGCATTGTACAATAGTGTTTATTAATACATATATCTACATTGTTCATTTCAGAGTTCTCTGTCATAGTGCGTGAAAGTCTGTCAACTTGTGGAGATCATATCTCACTCATTTCTTCACCAAATTCAAAAATCTATAGCTTGTTGGCACCAGCTGAATGTTGTCTATGTGTTGTCAAAATTTTTCTATTCAGCCCTTTCAGAGAAAAGTTCATTGAAGTGATCACTAGTCGAAGTCTGCAACAGTCCTAAAATATCGGGGGTAAAGGTCTACTTGCTAAAGTGATTTCTCTAAGCATAGTTAATCTTTTTAAGTGATATCACTTGGAATAGTTAGCTTGCTAAGCTAATTAGATACCCCTAAAAGGAATTTTTCCAATTCCTATTGTGCGGGTCAAAGTGAGCAAAAGATACAAGAGGTGTATTATAAAAAATAGAAGGTTTTCTTGAAGGCTTGAAGTTCAAAGTTGTCTGTTTTGATTCTATCTTTCATACATCATTTCCAAAGTACATAGGTAATTTTATTATGTCATTAGAAAGCTAAAAGGGTCCACTTATCAACTCTGAAGCATCAAAGGGCTGGTACAACGCAAGATTCCAGTACCTACTCATCCTCTTGAAATGTCCATCCATCATTCCCAACAATTTGTACTGTCCAAGTTATCCTAAACAACCAACATATGGAATACATCACTAATTTTAGCCATGGGCTCTGACTAAAATACCCTGGTACAAAAAATTGACTATATCTTAAAAAGTTGAACAAAACTACCTTGTCAAGTTCTGTTAAACCTATAGGAGATTTCGAGATGCTTACACTAGCGAACTGAAACCTATATATATCTTTGGTACAAAAAGAAAAATAAGCCTGTTTTGATCTCCTACTCACCCTAAGTATGCTCACCAAATTTTGTGCAATTCTGAGATTCTGATATGAGGTGTGTCGACGACACCCTAGATGAAGCGACGACCTGCTCTGATACCAATTGTTGGAGTTTGAGGTCTGCGGAAGCACCCGAATAGCACAAGGAAGAAGAAGAAGAAAAGTCATTGAGAGCACAACACACAATATTTAATGTATTACCACTAGAATGTACAAAGATGAGTAACTTGTTAGAGCAATGGGCATATATACAAGTCGGGGGAACAAAATCTCTTGAAGAAGGAAAAAAGTGCCCGGACAGTCATAGTGCGTTCACACACATCACTACCTATATATATCAACAAGTATCAATTAAACTTCCTTACTCAAAATCAACGATTGAAATGTCATCATACTTTTCAATGATTTATGATTCTTAACAACATGGTGATGACAGGAGTTATCATCATATTTTTGTAATCTACGTGTTTTTCTTTCAGTGAACTGTAGAGAATTTCTTAAAATATAATAGAAACCTTTTGCACAGAGTATTAAGAAACAACGTTGGCAATGAGAGTCCCAAGAGTTTTTTTCAGTTCAAGCCAACATTGTAAGATTCGCATGACAATCCAGCATAGCGCTGAACGTTTTCCATTGACTAACATCTTTTTCGACCATTCCTCTAATCTTAAACTTTGATGCTTGTGTACCTTAATATTCTGCCTCTCCATGATCATTCACGTACGTAAAAATAGTGACTTGTATCCAATTGCGTATGCAAGTTGTTCTTATGTACTGTAGGCTGCATGTGTATCATGAAGCCCCTCGTCTTGTTGGACTAGAAATTTTAGCTTCAAGGCAGCGCTTGTCTTCCCATTCAATGCATACGTTTGCGCTGATGCAGACCCACTTGTCTACGCTGATCTGCGCTGAAGTCATTGCGCTCTTCTAATTATGCTCTCATACGGAGACAAAGGGAGAGATAAAGGGAAATGCCAATCGTTACTTTCGTCTTTGACAGCCATTCTACAGAGAATACGTGGCGTGATGGCCATTTCACGCATGCCTATGTGCAGATGAAGTCACACTTGTTGATGAAGTCCTTCTACTCTATTGGAAGATTCATCACTATGAAGGAGTTCTGTTGCTGGGGATCGGTTTGAGGTTCGGAACAGCTCTTATCTTCATTACGCGTACTAAAGACAGACAGCAATAGATTTTCTTGTCCTTTAGGTCATGTGTATGTGGTGATGCAGGCCCACTTGCCCACGATGATCTGCCCTTCCTCCGCTGATGCAGTCCCACTTTTCCATGATAATCTGATACGTATTTGAGTTGCTGTTTTCGTTGATATGCGATATTTTTGCGATTTAAGACATGCGTTCATACTGATGTCGACCCACTTGTAATGAATAATCACAGTATTTCTCGTAATCACAATGAATGAAAGTAGAAAGGAATGATCTTAGTGGTCTCTTCTTCTGTGAGAGGCTAAAATTGCTTAATGTGATCTCTAGAAGAATTTATCTTAAAAACCCACAGAGGAATAAATTTTTTGGCAGAATCGTTTCACTTTTATTCACTACCAAATAAAAAGAACAAAGTTGGAGATGGCATATGAAGTACTTCCTCACTAAAAATTAAATGAATAAAAAAATAAAATCCAATCTCAGAAGAAAGACTCAATGGTAGCGCCTTAAATACTATCAAATACCAGTTGATCTCACTTTTTCATAGTAGATTGAGTAAAGTATCAATGAAACTTCCCTACTCAAAATCAAGGATCGAAATTTCATCATAGTTTCCAATGGTTTATGAATCTTAAAAACACGGTGATGACAGGAAACATCATCATATTTTCGTATTCTACATGTTTTTCCGTGAGTGAACTATAGAGAATTTCTTAAAATATAAGAGAGACCTTTAGTACACAGTATGAATGTTGAGTAGCATAGCTAAGGCGCAAGAGAATACGCACATAGAGATTCATGATGAGCTAGATAGAGAGAGAGATATGCTCTCGATGCGGCAATGGTGTATGCACTCACGGCGGTGATAAAAATCTATCAATTACATAAGTTTTTTTGGTTTTTTACATAATCGTATGTCACATCATCAAATCTTCCCCTCAAACTCAGAATGAGCTTGAATACAAAATAAAGGAAACACATATGTCCATACAAGATGAAATAACATGAAATGAAATCTAAATACAAACTAAAGCTTCCTAACTCCTAAAGCTTCTCTGAAGTAGATGAACTTGTCTTTGGGAAGAGCTTTGGTGAAGATATCCACCACTTGTTCTCCAGTGTTGATGTGAATCAACTCCACTTCTCCTTCGATGACCTTTTCAAGAACAAAGTGATAATGAACTTCGATGTGCTTCGATCTCCCATGATAAACTGGATTCTTTGACAACATTATGCTGCTCACATTGTCACAACACATGATCACTTTTCCGTCGATGTAGACTCCCATATCTACAAGTAGGTACTTTATCCATGTTGCTTCACAAACGGCTTGTGTAATGCCTCTATATTAAGCTTTGGTACTTGACAAAGAAATAGTTGGCTGCTTCTTGCTACTCCAAGAAATGATTGCACTTCCAAGCGAAAATGGAAATCCACTCATTGACCTTCGACCCATGATGTTTTCTGCCCAATCCGCATCCGTGTACACATATATACATGGCTGAACTTTTCTCTCATAGAACAAACCAAAGTTGCATGTCTCTCTCACATATCGCAATATGTGTCTCACTGCATCCAAGTGCACTCTACATGGTTTATGCATAAACTGACTCACCAAACCAACTGCAAAACTCAAATCCAATCTTGTCTTGGTTACATAAATCAAACCTCCAACCATTTTGCTATACATATTGGCATCATGCAAATACTTCCTATCATCCATAAGCTAACATTAGCATCAAGTGGTGTATCAACAGTTTTGCAAGCACTCATACCAAATCTATCAAGCATTTCAAGCATATAATTGCATTGTATCATCCAAATTCCCTCTTTTATTGAAATTACTTCAATTCTGAGAAAATATTTTAGCTCTCCCAAATCTGACATCAAAAATTCAGATTTTAGTTGCTTTTTCAAATTAGCAATCCTCTTCTCATCATTACCAGTAATGATCAAATCATCAACATAAATCACTAATAGAATCATTTTCCTTCCTTGATTCTATACAAACAGTGAATAATCAGCCTTTGATTGCATAAATTTCATATCCAACAACTTCTTAGTAAATCGTTTACACCATGCTCTTGGTGCTTGTTTGAATCCATAAAGTGCTTTCTTTAATTTGCATACATAGTCACTATATTTTGGATGCACATAACCTTCTAGTTGCTGCATATACACTTCCTCATGCAATTTTCCATTCAAAAATGCATTCTTAACATCCATTTGATACAATTTCCAATTGTCCATAGCACCCCATGCAATCATGCTTCTTACCATTGTCATTTTTACAACTAGACTAAATGTTTCATCATAATCCAATCAATATACTTGTGCATACCCTTTTGCAACTAAGCGCACTTTAAATCTTTCCAATGAACCATCACTTTTGCACTTCACTCTGTATACCCATTTACATCCAATAGCTTTCTTATTTGGTGGCAATTTCACTAAATCCCATGTATCATTCTTCTTCAATGCATTCATCTCATCATCCATTGCTTTGCACCAATCTTCACTTTGTGACGCATCATGAAAATTCTTTGGTTCTTCATGCTTGATTCTCTCAGTCACGTATGCATAATGAAGCTTCATAGACTTATTGTTTAGATTCACTCCATCTAGAGGATGTCTTGCTCTCGTAGATCGCCTCAAAGGTGTTTCTTCATCTAATCTTGAACGTGTCTCTTTCCTTGCATGTGGGGGAACATATTTCTTCTTTACATTTTTCAACATTCCAGGCGTAACTATCTCATCATCAACATCTGAATCAAACATGTATGTATCTTTTCCTTTCTCATTTCTTCTTGCATAGTACTTTTCATTTTCACTCCATGATGTTTTAGGTGTAGGAAATTCATATGAACCATAGTCTTGACTCTCTTCATGGTCAAAATGTCTATGACTTGTTCCTGGCTCATCATGAACATTACGCATAGAATCATCTATATCATTCTCTATCACAACCATGTCTTTGGCTGCATACCATGATGCATTCTCATCAAATATAACATCTCTACTCACTATACATTCTTTTGTAACAGGATTATAACATCAATATCCTTTCTTCTCTTCTGAGTATCCAACAAATATGCACTTTTTAGATTTTTCCTCAAACTTGTGTCTCAACTGACTAGGCACATGCATAACAAATACTTCCAAAAACTTGTAAATAGCTCACATTTGGCTTATGCTTCCATAGCCTCTCATAAGGAGTGAGATCATGAACCATGCCTATGTTGGAAATTTAGTAGGCCCATTACTAATACCACAGATCCAAAGCTCCATAGGTCTAGGATCTACAACACACATTTCAACATCTTCCAATATTGACAGAACATGAACATACCACATTTAATCCTACAAATGATGAGACAACGATAGAGAAAGATTAGACAACATGTGTAAAGTGTTACGTAATCCAATGCTTAATCACACTATCATATATACAAATGTTACAAAAATGTGGGAGTCAAAATCTCAACCACTCTATGTGAACAGAAATAGATGGATGAGTGGATGTAAAAAATTTACAAGAATATTTAGATGTAGGAACAGAAATCTGAATATGTATGAGATGTGGGACCTGATAGGTTGTAGAAGAGTGTATATGAGTGAAAGAAAGAGGACGGATCAGTTTGAAATTGATATTCCACAAACCCTAATCTTAATTTAGGCTATGGAAGATCCTAAATCAGATATATGTGTGAAAGATCACATACTTATAGAATTAGCATAGAATGCTAACACGTTGCTGTCAGAAATCCTCATACTCATGTGAACACACCTTCTCTAACACCTCATCCAAATGCATGTAGCATGCATGAACTAATTCTCCTTTAGATATGCCAAATAGGACTCCTCCTGATATGGATGCTACTGCCTCGATAAACTCCAAGCAGTACCTGTGTGCATAAAGAGAATATGAACCTCAATTGTTAACATAAGATGCAAAATTTATGTTAAGCTCCATCCAACATCTTTTAAGTACACGTAAATCATCGTGTAGAAGACAATCTTCAAATACATTATGTAGATGGCTGATCCACACCACCAAGCCACTGATGGGCAAGTCCTCTCCATAAGCAAGAGTGTCATCACACTCTTCTCAAAGAAGAACTCCATAGCTACTCCTCAACATGCTCCTAGAATGCACCATGGCTGCCCCATGTGTGCTAGAGCACCACCTCTAATGAGGGACAAAATACTGGCATAGCCAATTGGTGTGTGATACACAAAATAACCCCAAGCATATGTTTATATAGCATAGCCTCCATGGAGTAAAGCAATATCCAAAAGCCTCGTATGAAAAAAAAAACACTCCAATCGTAGCTTTAATGAACACGACAATTGCGATCGTTGGTGCCTGCCGTTTTGCTTTTCATAAAGTTCAAAAATTGTTTTTCGATGCTAGGCGCTACTCAGAGGAATCAAACTCGTGTGGGTTCGATGAAAGGTGAATATACTATCCACTATGCTGGACGTTGTTGTGTTGTAAAGAAGCTATAAAAGATAGCAAGACTTTCTCTGTATATTACGGGCAAATTCGACCAATGGACAATGTACTTATATGACATTGTTTCCAACAATCCCCCTTGCAATGTCATATTGGTACAAAATGAACTGAACATGTAACTGCATTCATCTGCAAACTTGGTAAGCTTCAAACTTGTACTCCTAAAATTGACCTCCAAACCTTTTCTTCAAAAGTCTTCTTCAAAATTGAATTTGACTTTCCTTCAAACTTCAAACACGTGAACTTGCTGAATACAAACCATAATACCTGAAAAAATACGCAAACTCAATATCCAATAGTGTACTCATCAAGCAATCACTTGCTTGATAATAAATATATCATGTACTGACTCTGAACCTGCTATTTCTTGTCTTTTCAAACCTAAAAACATACACTAGGATCCACATATTTGCATTTACCTTACTAAAGGTTTCTCAACGTACTTCTGCTGTGTCATGTAAATACACTAAACAAAATCAAGAACTGAATCATGGGACTTGTGAATGACAACTCACAACTTAGTGTATTATGAACACTGATGGTTCATCTACAAAATCCTTTCTAGTGATTGATTTACTTGTGGCATTGTTACCATTAGTGTCCATGTGAAAGGCCAAATGGCCACTAGACACTTCTTTGTATATGTTCTTTAATAAAACATATAGTGGCTTGGTCATTCATGGACTGTAAGTTTGACCATATTTGTAAGACCTAAGAAGTCTGTCTTTGTGCTCCCTGTGTACTGTGTTTTCTACGTATTCTGTAGCATCTGTGTGGAGTACTGTGTGCGGCCTTAGGAGCTCGGTCTTCTACTCCAAGTGTATCGTCGTGGAGCTCTCGAGAAGGACAGCGCACTGTGGTGCGTTGCAATCGAAATACTTCACTGGTATCTGAGCAGTTCGAGGCAAAAGATTTGTTCCTTTTGTGCGAGCGAAGCGAGCACCCCTTGCCCCCAAGGCTTACGACTAAGGCGGTGACCAAGGCATAGACCTTGGCATACCTTGTCATCGGAGTCACCGAAGTCATCGTTGGCACCGTTGGCTGCACGCGAGGGAGGACCTCAACGATCAAGGAATATAGAGGTTCCCGATACTTCTCGGGAGGTCACCCATCTCAGTACGGTTCCCCCTAGAGCTCGCTTAACCGTGGCCATCTCTTGCCACTAAGCTACACTCTTGTGATGTTTGAAGAAGGGGAAAGACTAAGGTTGACAATACCTTGAACATGTTTTGGTCCCTCAAAGCTTCATCCTTTGCTTTCAAAGCCTATTTTGGAAGCATTTTTGGGGTGTCTTTTGGAGCCATTTTGGAGTACTTCTACACATAGTTCTCTTCACATAGGTCCAAGAACATCAAGAAGAGTGTTCTTTGTACTTCTTTGACAATAAATATCAACCTTTGGGGCTGTTTCAACCACACTCGTAAAACTACAGGTTTCTTGAAAGGTTTTAGTTTTGGTGGGAGCAGCTATTGCAAAATTTATGCACGTTTTCTGAGCCTAAAACATTAGCATTGACAGACACTTGTAGGTGTTATTGGCTAGTTTTTGGGCTGTGTATTCTGCCTTCTAGTGTCATTTTACTACATTTATTGAACACATACTCACCTGTACGCTTCTGTGGATACCGCTTATGTACGTCCATGTGGTCATTGATATAGCGGTTACGTTCTTTGCATGAAGCCTTCTACGTTTGATAAAGAGGGTCGTGGTGAGGTTTTCTTAACTAGGAGACACCCAAATGTCGGGGTCTCTTCGGTGATGCACGTGGAAGACTTACCTAGCCTCGTCATAGATGTATGATAGTTGTTCATAGGTGCTCGATAAGCCTAGTTGGCTTCTATTGGGTAACTAGTTATATGCAGTGGAGTCAGTGATTCACTATGCAGGAAAACATGCCAATACTTGCAGTTTTATGATATTTTAACACTAGTCATATGCTCATTTTGTAGAGGATACTCTAGCAAAATTTTTCCCAATTTTTGGTTTAGTCAACTATAAAGTGGTCGATTTACTCCTTGATACACTTATTCGTTGGCGTTGGGACTCTTCTAGCTCCATTATCATTCTATTCAGTTCTCTACCATCATGGCATCAGAGGTCTCAGGCACATCCAGTGGATCAGGGTCTAGTGCTAGTGTTCCAAGAAGGATCTATAACTTGCAGGGCAAAAACCATTTTGAGATCCAAAAATTTGATGGCACAAACTTTGCTCTATGTAAGAATCAGATTAAAGATGTGCTAATTCAAAGGAGGCAATGGAAGCCAGTAAATGGGATCTCAAAGAAGCCTATTGACATGGATGAAGATGCTTGGGATGAGTTAGTTGAAATGGCCAGGTCTACGATTGGCTTGCACCTGGCAGATGATGTTTACTTTACAGTATTAGACTGTGAAAGTGCAGAGGAGCTTTGGAAGAAGAAGTTATGCAATACATATGAAAAAGAGACGGCATCAAATAAAGTGTATCTGATGAGAAAATTATATGACCTTTGCACGAAGGACAGAGATAGCGTTGCTTCTCATCTAAATGATTTTGATGCTATATTCTCCTAGTTACAAGCTCAAAAAATGGATATGGATAATGAGATGAAAGCAGTATTGCTGTTATGCACCCTCCCATCACTCTGGGATACATTCTGCACAGCTATTAGCAATAGTGCACCTGGTGGTAAACTCGTCTATGATGACATATGTGGAGCACTCTTGAGTGAGGAGATTCGTAGAAAATCTATGGTTGGAACTCAGAGTGGAGATGCATATAATGTTCGTGATTCTTACCAAGGAAAGAATCAACAACGTGGCAGGAGCAAGAACAAGGAAAAGAATGGTCAACGGAATAAGAGTAGAAGTAAATCAAGGAAGAGGGATATGGAATGCCATTATTGTCATAAGAAAGGACATATGAAGAAAGATTGTTATGCATTAAAGAATGCTAAAGGTAAAGGACAGAATGTTGATGGGCATGTTAAATAGTTACCTGCACCATCTACTTTGACTGTGAAGATTGAAGGAATTAATGCTATTTTTGATGATGCTGATGTGCTCACACTTGATAGTACTATGCCAACTGAGGCACTTATGGCTAATTCTCTTTCCCACACCTGGCTCCTAGATTCTGGTGCTTCTTTCCATGTGACACCACACAGAGAATGGTTCTCTAATTATGCAGCAAACTCTCTTGGTACCATGAGACTTGGTGATTCTTACCAGTGTGACGTTGTGGGGATTAGAGATGTGGTTGTGCAGTTCATTGATGGTTCAAAATTTACTATGCATAATGTATGCCATGTACCTCAGTTATCACGTAGTTTGATGTCACTTGGTCAACTTGATGACCTTGGTTACAAGGTAGTCTTCTATGCTCAGTCCTTTTGTATATCAAAGGGCAATATGGTTATTGCAAAAGGAAGCAAAGTTGGCTCACTTTATCCTTTATTTGCATCACAAAAAGAACACTTGTTAGCTGTTACTGAACAGCCTATGGCTTGTATTTGGCATGGTCGTTTGGGCCATATATCTCGTAGTGGAATGGAAAATCTTTCTCATTCTGGCTACTTATCTGTGTTATCTTTCTTAGATTTTTCATTTTGTGAGCATTGTCAATATGCAAAGCAAACTAGAAATGTGCATCGAACGCACATTGAATCTTTAATTCAGCCTTTAGATCTCGTCCATACAGATGTGTGTGGTCCTATGCCCACTAGGTCCTTAGGTGGTTCTCTTTACTTTGTCACTTTCATAGATGATGCTACTAGAAAAGTCTGGGTATATCCTATCAAATCGAAGGATGAAATATTCCCTACTGTCAGAAAATGACTTGCTTAAGTTGAGACTGAAAAAGGAACTAAGCTTAAGGCTTTACGTTCTGATAATGGGGGTGAGTATACCTCACATGAATTCAGCCTTTTTTGTCAATCTAGAGGGATTAGTAGAGAGTTTACAGCTCCTTATACCCCAGTACAGAATGGTGTAGCTAAGAGGATGACTAAAACTATTCAAGATAGAGTAGTGTCTATGTTGCATCATGCAAACCTCTCACAAAGCTTTTGGGCAGAAGCAGTATTGACAACAGTTCATGTGATTAACCTTTCACTAGTACTGCCAAAGGTCTAAAAGTGGCACAAGAGTTGTGGACAGAGAAGCCACCATATTATGATCATCTTCAAGTTTTTGGGTGTGAATCATATGCTCATATAACCAAGAATCTTAGACAAAAGTTGGACCATAAGTCAAAGAAATGCATTTTTCTTGGATATGGTCGAGAAGGACAATTTGGATATCACTTATGGGATCTGAAAACACGGACAATGATCAAAAGTAGTGATGTCATTTTCAATGAGTCTAAGATGCATAAACAACCCATTAAGGAGGTTGAAGTGAGAAGAGTGGTGTTTGAGGATACTAGTCCTCGGTTAGCATGCATAAAAATGCTACACATAGGGATGTTCAAGAGAATATCCATTCAGATCAGTTTGCACATGTTCCTCTTCAGCAACCATTGAGACGTTCTGCACGTGTCTCACATCCACTTGATAGATATGTTCCAGGTTTAGATTTGGTTATGCTAACAGATGCCGGTGAGACTTCTTGCTACAAAGAGGCTATGCAGACAGAGGATCATGCAAGTGGGAGTGTGCCATGAAGAGTGAGTTGGATTCTATTCACAAGAATGGTACTTGGGATTTAGTACCTTTGCCAAATGGCAAGAAAGCTTTACCATGTAAATGGGTATATAAGCTGAAATTCAGATCAAATAGTGCTTCTCCAAAGTATAAAGCACGACTTGTTGCAAAGGGTTTTAAGCAACAACATGGTGTTGATTTCGGGGAAATCTTCTCTCCAATGGTCAAGATGACTACCTTGCACATGTTGCTTGGATTCGTTGCAATGGAGGACTTAGAGTTAGTCCAAATGGATGTAAAAACTCCTTTCTTGCATGGAGATCTTACAAATGAGATCTATATGGAACAACCAAAGGGTTATGTAGTTCCTGGCAAGGAAAGTGTAGTTTGTAAGCTCAAGAAGAGCTTGTATGGACTTAAATAGTCCCGTAGACAATGGTACCCAAAGTTTGATGCCTTTATGAAGTCTCAAGGCTATTCTCAAAGCAATGAGGATCATTGTCTCTACACAAGGAAATGCTCAGATGGAAGCTTGATATGTTTGATACTTTATGTTGATGATATGTTGATGATGTGTTGATTGTCAATTCTCAAAAAGAAGTTGAGTCTAACATTTGATATGAAGGATTTGGGGGATGCCAAACATATTCTTGGCATGTGCATTACTCGTGATAGGAGTAAAAGATGCATATACTTGTCTCAAAGTGAGTATCCAAAGTACTTCATAGGTCCAATATGCAGGGTGGAAAGGCATTGAGTACACCTTTACCCACATATATGAAATTGAGCAAGGATGATCGCCCCAAATCAGATGAGGAATAGGAATTCATGACCAAAATTCCCTATCACTCTGCTGTTGGTAGTCTCATGTACACTATGGTAGCTACGAGACCAGACATTGCATTTGCAGTGGGAGTTGTGAGCAGATATATGTCTAATCCTGGCAAGAAACATCGGGAAGCGGTCAAGATGATTTTGAGATATCTGAGTGGCACTAAGGACAAGTGTAGGTACATTTTTCATTTTGCTCGAGGTGCTATCTCTTGGAGATCTCGTCTTCAAGAATGTACAACTGTTTCCACCACAGAAGCGGAGTATGTTGCAGCAAGTGAGGCTTGGTAGTCTCATGTACACTATGGTAGCTACGAGACCAGACATTGCATTTGCAGTGGGAGTTGTGAGCAGATATATGTCTAATCCTGGCAAGAAACATCGGGAAGCGGTCAAGATGATTTTGAGATATCTGAGTGGCACTAAGGACAAGTGTAGGTACATTTTTCATTTTGCTAGAGATGCTATCTCTTGGAGATCTCGTCTTCAAGAATGTACAACTGTTTCCACCACAGAAGCGGAGTATGTTGCAGCAAGTGAGGCATGTAAGGAAGCATTGTGGCTTTCTTGTCTTGCTTGTGATATGGGTTTACCTCAACATGTACCTCACTAACTCAATGATAGTCAGAGTGCCATTGCTTTGGCTAAGAATCCGGTCTATCATGCAAAGACCAAGCACATTGAGGTGAGGCATCACTTCATTAGAGATTGTTTAGCCATTGAGCGCATTATTCTTGAGAAGGTTCACACTCGAGATAATGTTGCAGATGCTTTGACTAAAGATCTACCACAGGATAGCTTTCGACACTCTTGTCACTTGATGGTGGTTACTTGATTCTTGATGTTACAGAGTCACTTGTATAGTGTGTAACATGCCCATCAGGTGGGAGGTATAGTTTGTATACTTACACTCAGGTATTCTTTATCATTCTTTATTTTTCTCCCATAGTTACTTTGGCCATGTTGGCCTTTAATGGGAGATTGTTACCGTTAGTGTCCATGTGAAAGGCCAAATGGCCACTAGACACGTCTTTGTATATGCTCTTTAATAAAACATATAGTGGCCTAGTCAGTCAGGGACTGTAAGTTCGACCGCATTTGTAAGACCTAAGAAGTTTGTCTTTGTGCTCCTTGTGTACTACACTTTCTACATATTCTGCAGCCTCTGTGTGGAGTACTATGTGCGGCCTTAGGAGCTTGATCTTCTACTCCAAGCATATCATCGTGGAGCTCTCGAGAAGGAGAGTGCATTGTGGTGCATTGCCATCTAAAACTTCATGGCACACATGGCCATTGAATCACACACTTTCCATTCACTGAACTGGATCCAAGAACACAAAAATCACCACTCAATCTCTTTCAAGGTAACTAAGGACTCAATGAGAAGAGGATCATGACTAAGAGAAATAGTCCTAACAAACAAACCAAGTTATGGGGAAACAATCAATAGAGCCTATCATGGAACACTCTATGACAACAGAAAGGAAAGAGATGAAAGGTTCCAAAAAGTTTCCTAGATAAGGTTCATCTCATAAGTTGGAGGAAACAATAGGGATTAAAGACACTATTGAGGGGGTCTATTCAAGTTATGGATACATATGATGAAAAAATCTCTAAATTAATATGATACAAGTGATGAACATGATCTTTCAAACCATTCCACAAGGAAAGAAGACAAGCCCGATAGTGAAACCTGCATTATCGAGTACCGTATTCAGACTACCTATCCAACGAAGTAGTGAATGTGATAGAAAATATTGCACTTGAGTTCTTGTGTAACAGATCCATCTAAGGAAAATTCATATTGTATAGCAACCATGCAATAAAGAAGAAGGGAAAGCCAATAAAAACTAAGATAGAAACTTTGTCAAAGACCACTCCAAAAAACAATAATAGCTATGTCATTGAATAGTTATTCGTAAGGAGCATCTATGATAGCCAAATGTCTAAGGGAGTGAAGTTTAAAACTAGAATGCATCTACCTGGCCAAGATTGCAGGCTTAAAGGCATTGGGACACTTCAAAAAATATATGGTATGCATTATCAGATGTGACCCTTACACTATCATGGGACTTGTAGGGCAATGCTAGAATCTAAGAAAAAAGGTTCCTTATGTTCTTTATGTTCCTTTTATGATTGCCTTTCATAGGTTGATTTCCACCCTCTCATGCTGGTTCCAAATTGAAATTGTGAAATCATATAAGTTCTTGACTATGAACACTATGAAGAATAAGTTCAAGGGGAACAAACCCCATGCCCCTAGGCTTACCTATGGTGTTCTCACCTTTGTGGTTTTGACATGCTATCCTCCACACATCGATCCAAGATTTTTGAGTTAAATACTCTTTGGCTAGGTGCTATATCAATGTCATCAAGGCCATCTACTATGTCGAGCACAATTTCAAGTTATAAATCCAAATAACTTCCAAGGATTGAAGAGAAGAATGTGTATACAAACAAATCAATCTCAAGAACAAAATCTATAGAGGAAAATTATAGCTTCAAATATATCTTCTCAAGATCAATAGAAAACTCATATACAGAGACACAATCAAGAGAAGAAAGCTTTAGATCTTTAACGAGTGAAGGGTAGGTAAGGAACATTAATGGGAAAAGGAAATGTACTTAGACAATTAAAGAGAAGAATAAAGAAAAAGAGACACTCGAAAATATAATAATTCAAATTAGTGTTGAGTGTGCATCAGAGGAGGAGAACCATGGTTTAGTTATGGATCACTTCACTAAGGTTCTAGGTGTAAGTGCCACATTGGATGCTTAGAAGCATGCTTGCATGGTGTATACCTCAAACGATAGAACCAAATTGATAATTGGATAGACCTCTAAAAAAGTCTATGACTATAGACGTGGAAGAGGTAACTACTAGGTGTTCCAAATTATTCAGAGGATTTTTTGTGGTTCCCATTGGGTTGGTTTAGACTGAAGCCTTCAGTTAGTGTGCCTTCCTTAAATGTGTTAATGATGGGTCTATAAGTTTCATGCACAACAAAGACAATAAGACCCTTCAACATGATTTAAAAACCAAGTATGAGGTCATTGCCAAACTACTTTCCAATTCTATTGCACTTCAACTGTGCACTTCTTTGCATGAGGGAAAATCTTTCTTCATTAAAGGAAGGTTTATCTTGAGGCCATCATTGACATTATGGAAGGGCTTGCGTATGTTTAAGAGTCAAATCAAAACCTCATATCTTTGAAGATTAATTTCGACAAGTCTTCTCTCAAATTAGAGAGGGACATCGATTTCGAATATCTCAAAGATTTTGGCTTTCATTCAAAGTTTCTTGGGATGTGTATCAATATAAAAAGCTATCTGGCCTAATCAATAACACTCAGGAGGTCCCAAAAATCAGGCTTCCATGTAGAGACCATGTTATCCACTATTGCTAAAGATTCCCTCACGTTCTTGATTAGAGTCAAGCTTCTAATGGATAAGATGAATGGTATTCTTTATATATTTCTAAATGGCGTTAACCTCAAAAAATAACATTGCTAGCTCAATAGTATATATGTATATATTGAGCTAGGATGCAAAGGTCTTCACACAAGATAGCATTATCATCTTCTAGGGACACTCTTGAGGTTTGGGACTTCTACAATTACGAGATGGGTTAAGGTTCTAAATAAACTCCAATAAAAAACCTACTACAAAAAAAATAAAAATAAACGTCGCTAGGAAAGTGATAATAACCGAGTACCTATTTTATTTCCTCTATGAAATACTTCTTGGAGTCCATTTTTTGTAATTCCCTTGTCGTGAAGGTGTAGATTTAGGTGGATCTATTTGAACTTAAATTTGTTCCACAAGACAATGCATACAAAAAGTCTCTGAGCAAGGTTTAAGAGGAAGTTTGCAAGATTAAAGACAAATTAAATAAGAAAAAATTATAAATCGAAGATCTTGCTTTAGTCATTCTCGGTAGAAACAAAAACCAGAAATAAACTATATGTCAACTTCAAAACAACAAAAGATTAAAGAACTCGGATTGGGGAATCAATTTTGAGTCATTGAATTTTATAACAGATTTATTTTGTTTCCTTTTTCCATAAATTGATTTTTTCATTCATCGTTTCAACAAGGTTCATACATCAAAGCATTAATTCATTGTTGAGATAAAAATATGATGAATTCGCTTCAAAAAGAGAAACGAAATCTGTCAATTGTTTTTCTTGTTGAGATAAATATTAGTTCAAGTAGTAGGAATGACGGAGATAGGATTTCAAACATTGAAATAAAACAATAAAACCAATTGAAATCCTATCATTGAAATAAAGCAATAAAACCAAGAAATTTCATAATCGAAATAAAACAATAAACCAACAAATTTCATGCTCGAAAAAAGAAACTAATGGTAGCGCATTCACTAATATCAAACACCAGTTGATCTGATTTCTTCATGCTAGATTGATAAAAATATTTATATATAAAGCTTCTGCACTAAAAACAAACGATGGATATGGCATCATATTTTCCACTTCATTATGATTCTAACCATATTCTTTTAATCTACCTGTTTTTCGTGAGGGAGGTATAGGAAATTGCTTAAACCATGAGGACAAACTTTACAACATACTAGAATAAAAGAACCCTGGCAATGAGAACCACAAGATCAAGAAGCTCTATCAGGTGAGGCCAACATTCTATGCTTCTCATGACAAGGCAGCAATGCGCTGACGGCTTTCCATTGATAAGCATCTACTTCGACCATTCCTGCTTGAACTCTCACGTTTCTGCACTGTAATATTCTCCCTCTCCATGAAAATTTGCATAAATAAAGACAGTGAATTATTTCCAATAGGCTATGTACTGTAGATCGCACCTAAATCACGAGGCACGTTTTCTTGTTCAGCGGGAAATTTGATCTTTGAGGCAGCTTTGTCTTCGTTGATAGTTAGCTCACACAGATGATAGGCGATCTTCTTTCCATTTAACGCATACGTCCACGCCGATCTGCGACATCGTCATTGTGGTCTTCTAACTATGTTCCCTTACAGAGAGAAAGGGAGAGATTAAGATACAGAGAATGGCAGCAAAGTGTCCATGTTAGGTTGTCGATTTGATCGTTCAGTCAGCTTTTATCAAACGCCACATCCTCACCCTCCCACGCATGCCTTTGTGCCGATGAAGTCGCACTTGCGCACTGTATCGTTTCCATTGTCATTGTATCCTTCTGTTTTACACTAACGTTCGTTTCTGGGGGATAGGTTTGAGCTTCGGGAGAGGTCTTAAATTCAAGTCTCCTTGTTCTGTACCCAAGAAAAACGAAGGGATTAGGAGACATGATGTTAGTTAAGGATCGAAATAGAAATTTGTTTACGGGAAAGTCTCTTCTCAGGTGGATATAGAGATTGATAACAGGAAGGGCAAGATCTTTCGTTAATTTTGCATCAAGTATATTGTGAAAAAAGAAGAGAACGGAAAAAAAAATAGAAAAGCAAAAAAAGGAGAAACAATCAAACGAGAGAGAGAGAGAGAGAGAGAGAGAGAGAGAGAGAGAGAGAGAGAGAGAGAAACAAGAGAAAAGCAAAGAATAAAAAATGGAAAAATCATAATCAATCAAGAAAGTAAAAGAGAGCGTGATTTCTTGTGAACCGAGGTCTATCTTCTTGCACTCCTTTTCTCTTATCATGTTGACAAACCTCTCAATCAGTAAGGTGGATAGTCGTTGGGAGGAACCATCTTAAGGCTTGCTACCACTCCTTGTCATCCCCCCCCCCCCCCCCCCCCCCTTCTCTCCCTTCTTTTCCCTCTCTCTCTCTCTCACTCTCAATCTCTCGCTTTCTCTGTCTACACTATAAGAAAGCGAAGGTGGATGCAATAATTTTTAAGAAAAGAGAAACATCGCACAAACGGCAAGAGAAGTGGTGAGCATCATATACGAGCCAATTGAAATTTGGGTTAGAAACAAAGAATCATTGCATACGCAATATTTAGACACCCAGTATGCTCGGCTCGAAGGGGAAGTCCCCCTCTATCACTCGCCTTGACGCCTTCATTCTTACCCTATTTCTCCTTTGGATGGAACTCTAGAAGTAGGCGTGCACTCACCCTTGGTTGTGCCATTGAAGTAAAACGCTCGTCCCATTTTTGTACGAAGGCCAAGGAAATTCAATCCTCCTATTTCAGGAACAAGGGTGGCACATTTGCGTAGTTGCAACATTCTCCCTTCGCTCGCATAACATACCAAGCTTAACGCATCCCATCTTGCAAGATTACCAGTCATGTGTTTTAAGTAGCTTGTCACCGCACAAGAAAATCACTGACCTCATCCCACTCGCTCTATTTGTTTATAGTCGCTCATTTTCTTGCTCTCAGACTAGGTGCTTAAGAGCCCAAATTGTGCACTGGATGTCAAAGGAGGGCACCACTTGGCCCTATTTTAGCAGGGAGGTCAAAATGGGGTGCTAACTCGCCCGCTTTATCATTGCATGAACCTATATGAAGGCACCATCGAGCTGTTCTATCTTTATGGCATGCCAAGATTAGGCACCCAATCAAGGGCAGCCACACCTTCCCCTTCTATAGTAAATGATTTTACCCACATAGCTAGGGCCACCTCTAAAATTAGGCAAACATCCCTCTTATGTACTCCTCAATGAAGGTGACTCAAGAAAGGGTACCTCTCCAAAATTGGGTGATCCCACCTCCAACATAGTGAAATTGAAGGTGAATCCCAACTCCACTCAAATATGGGCTTTTTATGCGAAACCGGATAAAAGGGAACTTTTGCAAGACTTCCCGAAGCGGGTGAATATATTAAGCCTTTTAGTTCAAGCCTCCCTAATTCCATGTGAATGTCACGAATAGTCAAAAGAAAGCCAAAAAGTAGGTTGGTGACCTATGAGAAGTAAGTCCTCTCTACAAGTAGCCACATTTGGACACATCACAAGTCACATCATTTCAAGGTGCACAGTCCATGTCAGAAGCTAATCTTGGATTTCTAAAAGGACTCATTGCATTCGGCAAGGCCAGTCATTGTGGCCCTCTAGAGCCTTCAAACCGCTATTGACTCTGTGTTCTTACACTATGTCTGGGCTACATACTTGTGTGGCATATAGCATGTCTCTATATTTTGGACTCTTTAGCCAGTTTTTGGTTTAGCTTTGTAGTACATGGTGATGCTTCAAACAATTATGTACTTACTTTTGGATGCTCACTGATATTGTTTTGAGAGGGCATATTGGCCTACTTCTATAATGCTCACGAGCTAAGTTTTCGGATAAATTGTCATTTGTTCTTAAGTTATGTTATCTAAATTTGCATATAGTTTGTGAAGTTCGACTATTGTTGCGCCCTTGGAGTCGATCAGACTATTTGATTGACAAATCTTGTATTGTCATTAGAAAGGGATCCCTAATAACAAGAGGAATAAGTATAAAACCTCAAGGAAAGGCAAGTAGTAGGGACCTAGTGTGAGATCTCTTGGGTTGTGTGTCTTGAAGAACATTGTAGTACTATCTAATACTTTGTGAATCTATCAATGCAATTTTGAGTCATTAGAACCTTCTGATTTTCTCATTCCTTTTATCTCCCTTTGAAGTGTCTCTCGACACATTCATGTTATAGGGTAAACTTCCCTATAGAGAATCTCCTTTTGTAACCTATCTCTCTACAAAGATATGTTGCACTCTATACTTCCCTACAAAGAACCCCTTCATAGTACTCTAATTCTTCATGATGTTGTCAATGCAAACTTGAGTCATTAGAACCTTGTGATTTTCTTATTCTTGTTCTCTCCATTTGCAAAGTTTCTTTTTACTCAAGCATGTTATAGGGTTTACTTCCCTAAGGAGAACCTTGTGATTTTTGAATTCTTGTTCTCTCCATCTCTGAGGTGTCTCTATGCATATGCATGTTGCATGGTATGCTTCCCTAAGAAGAAGAATTCTTGGGAGGTCACTCTACTTAAAATCTTAAAAGTGGTGTCAAATATCACTTTTATAGTTTGGCACACCTATTGAAACCCTTACATGATCTATGTGAGGCCTGCATTCGAAATAAACATTAAGTCTTTTGTAGTTTTTTATTTATCTTTGAGTGTTGTTAGGCTCCAAGCCGAACATGGGGAGTGAGTACATGACCCATAATTGAGCAAATACGGAGTCTCTTTTTCTCGACAAGAGTCCCAAAAAGTCAATTCAACATCCCTCTCGACATTCAATGAACACTATACCTTTGAGTCTTTCCATTGAGCATTCTCAAGTTTAAGGCCTCAAACCTCTTTCCAAAGAGAAGCCTAGGAGATTCCTTGATTTCAGCTCTCACACCTCTAAAGATATGCAATTACCAATGGAGGACCTTACAAATTTTTTATCCCTTTTGAACATTCATATTCCTACTTTTAAGGATTTGGTGCATGAATATGTCAATGATCATGTAAGGAGATTCATCTCCTTATGTTGGGGAGAAAGATCGCAAAATGGTGAAGATGCCATGGTCATATTGTTCATTCTACTCTTGATGAACTTATAGACAAGTCGTAGAGTCCATTTGCAGATTGAGGTTTTGGTACTTGAGAATATTTGAAATCCACTTTTATCCTAAAACTACATCCCCAAAATGCCTCACAACGGGCTTTGGGCTAACTAGAAAATTTAATTCTCAAGCCAGGTGAATCTTTTCACAATCTTTATATGCATGCTTAATGCCTTGTTTCTTGCTTGCCGCATGCTTCAAGTGACTTGTTGTTGATGACATGGATTGAGAAGGCTCTCTCAAGGTCTTCTCTACAACATCAGTCAAAATCTTTAGGGTTAGATGTTACATGGGAGGACTTCACGGTAGTTGCCTCACACATAGAAGAGGCAAGAGTACACTTTGCAAGTAGTAGTCAACCAAGATACACCACCCTCATAGACCCAATTGAGCAACTTAGGACGGATTTGGAAGCATTTAAATTTAAATGGAGCCAATATGAGAAGAAAATCACCTCAACATCGACACAGTACAACCAAAACCTACTAAAACTAGCAAGTTAAACTTGAATTGTTCAAGACACATGACTTGCCAATTTCGTGGGAAAAAGGATCATAAGGCTCATGATTGCTACTACCTTAATGGCACTTAATATAGAAGTAATTCACTATTCCCTAGTACATTTTATGCTAGCACATCAAATTCACACAACAAGGAGGAGAGCCTCTCAAAGCCACCAAGGTATTTGAGTATGGAAATTTTCAAAGTAAGTGCTCTCTACCTAAGGGTGCACCTCCCTGTCCCCAATACCAAGGACCATTATATAAGGGTGTTTCTATCCAACAGCCTCAATCCAATAAAAATGATGGTGATATATCCATAAGAAGAAGGTATGGCTCTGAATTCTTTTGCCTTTTCATCCTCTACAACACCTATGATGACCGGAGCTAGGAAAGCTAGAGAAGTTTGTGTAGAAGAACAATAGAGACCCAAGGAGAAAGGATATGGCAAGAAGACTGAATTGAGCAAGCATGAGGCTATTGGAGAAGCTTATGAGAGGGTGAGTAACTCATCAAAGGAGAACCCATTCACCCTCAAGAGCATGCATATAGATGTAGATATTGAATAAATTTCAAAGGAAACTCATCATAAGCTAGCCTATACCAACTCATCAAGATGATTGCAAACGTAAGAAATGGCTTACTTAATGTTATACACTTTGCCTACCTAAGCACACCAGCAAGTGTAGATGGGTACATGGTGAATTTCGTCAGCTGCACTCACAAATTACGATAGTCCAAGGTTGATTGTTTCTATTAAATGTTAGATTGAGAAACGATTTATAGTGGATGGTGGGTTTAGTTTCAACTTGATGTCCGACTGCACCATGAAGCTGAAAATTGAGTTAAAAAAGAAATAGAACTCACCATGAAATTGGTGGACGAGCCAACGGGAATTTTCTTAAAGCTATATATGTTAGTACATGCCTACCAATTTATGTTGGATTTCATTGTCATTAAATTTCCAAGGAAACCTCTTTTGCTTTGCTACTTGGGTGACCATTGTTGATGCAAGCCAATGCATGGGAGAAACATGCTATGGATCTCTACAAAGGCCAAAAACCTATTGCACATACATTTCGTAGAAGGATACGACAATGCTAAAGCATCTTGACATAGAATGGATACTCACGTAATGCATTCCTTGCCAATTGAAGAAGATATTCTACATAACTAGATGATGGGTAGCCTTTAGTCTTGCATTGTAGAAATATATGAAATAAAGAAAGAATTGGACCAAGTTGGACCTTTTCTAGGCTCTACACACAAATGTCATTTTTCAACAAAAGAAGCATAATTATGCCCAATCAAGGTAAAAAGTATGCAACTTGCAAACATTCAATAGGAAAGAAGGTAAACTATATGATTTTAGGAAAATAAGAAGATCAAATGGTCCAACCTATGGCCTAGTTTTAGGTACCTTTTTCAAGGTGGAGAAGCTATGTGACACCTCAAAGGTAGGCAAAATGGAAAAAATGGGTGCCTATTTTTTATGGGTCCCCTAGAACTCGGTGACTAGTTTTCTATGCACCTTATAAAACTAGGTGCCTAATATTGGAAGATTAAAAAAAGAATGGGTATCTAGCTGTGGCTAGACCTACAGAACTTTGGCATCTACTTGATATTGGGCAAGAAAGAAAGAAACCTACTTTTGCACAAAAGTCTGAGGGTATGCCAGATTCTCCAATGTTATTGAATCATTCTATAAGGAAAGTTTGACATGTAGTTTTACTGCAAACACCTCTTGATAAGGAGGTGCCTCCATTTCAAAAACTTTATCAAAGATCTTAAATTTCATCAAAGGGCACCACTCCGTTGTTATTCCAAGAAGTGTGGAAATTGTGTAGGCATCTCTAGGAGCTAATTTTTACTTTGGGACTAGAGATGACCTCCCATTTCTAGATATTCCAGATGGATGGACTAAGGAACATATCATGGACTATAAGTTAAATTCCACCTCGACACACATAATTGATGATTTCTCAAGCGAGGCTTCGAAGAAAATACATGTACAAGAAGTATACCTTGGAGGTGAAGAAAAACCACAAATACTCCACTTAGCCATGTGGTTTGGCACTATCCATTTTTCTACAAAAGGTAACTTCTTATTTATATCTAAAAAAGTACTTGCTACAAGGAATACAGTTACATGCACCAACAAATCCTCTTATCCTGTTATGGGAGTTGGTAAGATCATTTTGACTACTGCTGATGGTAGTTCTTTCAGTTTGTCAGATGCTTTGTTTGTGCGAAGAATCAAGAAAAATCTCTTATGCGTTTTTGCATTAGCCAAGATTTGCTTGGTTGTGAAATTTATTGATGAGAGATGTACAACTCATGATCTGTCAAATGGCGATGTGATTATTGCTTTTGGCATTCTATGTCATGGGATGTATAAACTCATAGACTATGAAAGATCTGTAAATGATTCAGCATGTGCAGTACATGATTCGCAGCCTATATCAGATGCAAAGCTTTGGCATGCATGCTTTGGTCATCTCAATTTTGCTAGTTTGCTACGCGTGTAGAAACCTAAAACGGTGTCCTATTTGCCCAAACTTGAGACACCTAAAAAACATTTTTTGAAGGCTGTATTTTGGGCAAAATTGAGCGTTCCTCCTTCCCAAAAGATGGTTCTATTCGGGCTACTCAGAAATTGCAACTTGTATATAATGATGTCTGTGGTCCTATGCAGACACCTTCTTTTGGAAATTATCTTTACTTTGTGACGTTCATCAATGATTTCTCCAAGCATGCATGGGTATATCCATTGAAGGCAAAGTCTCAAATGTTCATGTGCTTCAAAGAGTTTTTGGTTTTGGCTAAAAATCTGTCAACATGTAAAATGGGCACCCTCTGTTCTCATCAAGGGGGGCAATATATGTCTTCTAATTTTAATTCATTTATGGCTGAACATGGGATAAAACACGAGTGTACAATGTCGTATACACCTCAACAAAATAGAGCTGCTGAACGAAAGAACATGTCACTGATGGAGATGGCGAGATGTATGGTGAAGAGTCACGCTCTACCACATAGTTTCTGGCTTGAGGCTGTCATGTGTGCAGCATATGTACTTAACACGTGTCCCACTAAAGCGCTGAAGTCCATCACTACATATGAGGCTTGGCGTGATCGCAAGCTGTCTGTTTCTCATCTACCTGTTTTTGGTTGTTTGGCATATGCATTAGTGCCTAAACAACATCGTAGAAAATTTGATGATAAAGCAGTAAAATGTATTTTTGTTCGGTACAGTTCTGAAAATAAAGGCTATTGTCTATATCATCCATAAACTAAACACATTGTGGTTAGTCGTGATGTTGTTTTTGTGGAAGATGCTATTCAGCCATTGCTTTCATGTACTAAGGAGACATCTATTAGCTTCAAAGACATGTATGATACTTTGCTGCCTCTTTTTACAGGTGGACACTCTACTGCCGGTCCATGTTGGCAGCGAAGTGTCCATGTTGGGTTGCCACATCCTTACCCTCCCACAGACTTGAGCACTGTGTTTTTTCCATTGTAAATGCATTTCGTTACTTTTTACACTTACGTTCGGTTTGAGCTTCGGGACAGGGATTCCTTCTACCTACGTCCTGTACCCAAGAAAACGAAGGGATTAGGAGAGATGATGTTAGTTAAGGATCGAAATAGAAATTTGTTTTCGGGAAAGTCTCATCTCAAGTGGATCTAGAGATTGATAACAGGAAGGACAAGATATTTCTTTAATTTTGCAAGGGAAACAATCAGAGAGAGAGAGAGAAAGAAAAAAACAAGAAAAAAGCAAAGAAGAAAAACAGAAAAATCATAATCAATCAAGAAAGTAAAAGAGAGCGTGATTTCTTGTGAGCCGAGGTCTGTCTTCTTGCACCGCTTTTCTCTTATCATGTTGAAAAACCTCTCAATCAGTAAGGTGGATAGTCGTTGGGAGGGACAATCTTAATGCTTGGTATCTCTCCTCCTCATTCGCCAAACCCCCCCCCCCCCCCCCCCCCCCCCTTTCTCCCTCTCTTCTCTCCCTTCTTTTCCTTCTCTCACTCTCAATCTCCCGCTTTCACTATCTTCTCTCTGGTACACTACAAGGAAAGGAACGTGGATGCAATGATCATTAAAAAAAAGGAGAAACATCGCTCACACGGCAAGAGAAGTGGTGAGCATCATATACGAGCCAATTGAAAGTTGGGTTAGAAACAAAGAATCATTGCATACGCTATATTGAGACACCTAGTATGCTCGGCTCGAAGGGAAAGTCGCCCTCTATCACTCGCCTTGACGCCTTCATTCTTAGTTGAAGACTACGACTCCACTGGCCCTATTTCTCCTTTGGACCGAACTCTAACAGGCGTGCACTCACCCTTGGTTGTGCCATTGAAGTAAAACGCTCACCCCATTTTTGTAAGAAGACCAAGGAATTTCAATCCCCCTATTTTTAGGAAAAAGGTTGGCACATTTGCCTAGTTGCAACATTCTCCCTTCGCTCGCATAACATACCGAGCTTAACGCATCCCATCTTGCAAGATTCCCAGTCATGTGTTTTAAGGAGCTTGTCACCCCACAAGAAAATCACTCAGCTCATCCCACTCGCTCTATTTGTTTACAGTCGCTCATTTTCTTGCTCTCAGACTAGGTGACTAAGCGCCCAAATTGTGCACTATATGTCAAAGGAGGGCACCACTTGGCCCTATTTTAGCAGGGAGGTCAAAATGGGGTGCTAACTCGCCCACTTTCGCATTGCATGGACCTATATGAAGGCGCCATGGAACTGTTCTATCTTTATGGCATGTGAGGATTATGGCACCCAACCAAGGGTAGTCACACCTTCCCCTTCCGTAGTAAATAATTTTTCCCACATAACTAGGGCCACCTCTAAAATTAGGCGAACATCCCTTTTATGTACTCCTTAATGAAGGTGACTCAAGAAAGGTGACTTTGGCATGATCTCCGAAATTGGGTGATCCCATCTCAAGCACAAAAAAATTGAAGGTGAATCCCAAGTTCACTCAAATATGGGATTTTTATGTGATATCGGATAAAAGGAGACTTTTTGGACAAGCCTCCCTAATGGCATATGGATGTCACGAATAGTGAAAAGAAGGCCAAAAAGTAGGTTGATGACCTGCGAGAAGTAAGTCCTTTCTACAAGTAGCCACATTTTGGCAGGGCACAAGTCACATCATTTCAAGGTGCACAATCCATGTCCGAAGCTAATCTTGGATTTCTCCAAGGACCCTTTGGAATCGGCAACGCCACTCATCATGGCCCTTTAGAGCCTATAGACCGCTGATTGGGCACTCATTTGGACACTCTCTCTCAGATATACACTCTGAGAGGTAGAATGATAGAAACGAATGTTTGCAAATATGGATGTTGATGAACACCTTTTGTGACTCTGTGTTGTTACACTGTGTTTGGGCTACATACTTGTGTGGCAGATAGCAAGTCTCTATATTTTGGACTCTTTGGCTAGTTTTTGGTTTAGCTTTGCAGTACATGGTGATAATTCAAGCAATTATGTACTTACTTTTGAATGCTCACTAATATTGATCTGTGAGGGCATATTGGCCTGCTTCTATAATGGTCATACGCTACGTTTTTGGATAAATTATCATTTTTTCTTGAGTTAGTGTTATCTAAATTTACATATAGCTTGTGAAGTGTGACTATCGTTGCACTGTTGGAGTCGATCAATCTATTTGATTGCTAGTTCTTGTGTTGTCATTTGAAAGGGAGCCCTAATAGCAAGAGCGCTAAGTAGAAAACTCTTGTGTTTTCATTGGCAAGGGATCCCTAATAGCGGTAGGGACCTAGTGTGAGATCTCTTGGGTTGTGTGTCTTGACGCACATTGTACTACTATCTAATTCTTCGTGATTCTTTCGATGCAATTTTGAGTCATTAGAACCTTCTGATTTTCTCATTCCTATTCTCTCTTTTTGTGAAGTGTCTCTCGGCACATGCATGTTATACGGTATAATTCCCTAAAGAGAATCCTCGTTCTGTGAACTATCTCTCTGCATAGATATGTTGCAATGTATACTTCCCTATAGAGAACCACTTCATAATACTCTCTAATTCTTCATGACTATGTCGATGCAATTTTGAGTCATTAGAACCTTGTGATTTTCTCATTCTTGTTCTCTCCATTCGTGAAGTTTCTCTCTACTTAAGCATAATTCAAGGTATACTTCCCTTAGGAGAACCTTGTGATTTTCTCATTCTTGTTCTCTCCATCTGTGCAATGTCTTATTGCATAGGCATGTTACATGGTATGATTCCCTAAATAGAATGTTTCTTGGGAGGTTAGTCTACTTCAAATCTTAAAAGTGGTCTCAAATATAACTTTTATAGTTTGGCACACCTAGTGAGACCCTTACATCATCTATGTGAGGCATCCGTTTGAAGCAAGCATTCAGTGTTTTGTTATTCTTTTTAATTTTGAGTCTTGTTAGGCTCCAACCCAAACTTTGGAGAATGAGTACATGACCCATCATTTAGCATATTGGGAGTCTCTTTGTTTGCATAAGAGTCCCAAAAAGCCAACTCAACATCCCTATCAACATTCAATGACCCTTATACCTTTAAGTTTTTCGATTGGACATTCTCAAGATTAATACCCTAAACCTCTTTTGTGAGGCTTTCCTCAAGAAACTTGCGAATGTTGTGTCTGCCACTCTCCTCCCATCCATTTATATCCTCTTGTATCTAAAATAGCAGTGATCTGGAATGTTCTAGCATCGCCATGTGGCCAACATGCAACACTCATCCCCACTAACCATCAAATACCTTAGGATATACCCCCGAGCTGAGGACCTTGGCTAACTAGCCCTCGTCCCACACACACATGGAATGGTCTCTGTAGACCAATGTCTGACACTCTCTCCCCCTTCTAAAGATCATTGTCCTCAATGATCAATGAGGGAAAGTACTTGCGAACCAGAGCTGCTGATTCCCAAGTAGAGTCAGTAAGTGGTAATCCTCTCCAGGCTACCAGATACTCTTGGATGACACGATTCCTTAACCGTTTCTATCTCCTATCTAGTATTCTGTCTGGAGAATGATCTTCTCTATCGGTTTCCTGCAAAGAAACAATACCCTCTATTAGATTATCCTCCCTAGAGATATACTTTCTTAGTTTACTGACATGAAACACTGGATGGACTCTACAATCTCGAGGAAGCTCTAATCGGTATGCAACATCACTCAACTTCTTGACTATCTTCCAAGGTCCACAATACCTTGCTGATAGTTTACTACACTTCCCTGTGGACAATGAAGTAGCTCTAGCCGGTACCTGAAGGAAGACTCGGTCTCCTTCCTCAAAGCATCTAGGAGATCTTTTCCTATCAGCTTACTCTTTGGCTCTATCAGCTGCTTGCTGCATCTTGAATTTAACTATTTTAAGATTTGCTTGGAGATTCGCTAAGAACTCAGAAGCACTTGGACATTTCTTAAGCATTCCTATGGTACTGGGAGTAGTGGGATTCATCCCATAGTTCATCTCAAAAGGAGACATCCCAGTCACCTTGTGAGGTCTATTGTTATAAGCAAACTCTACTAATGGCAAATAACTATCCCAATCTGTCTGTCTCTCAGAAACATATGCCCGCAACATATCCTCTAGAATTTGGTTGAACCTCTTGGTCTGACCATCTGTCTGTGGATGATCACCACTACTCATTTTTAGTGACACTTTCAGTTTGTCAAATACAAACTTCCAGAAGTGTCGTGTAAATCGGACATCCCTATCTCAGACTATGGATGTAGGTAACCCATGCAATCTGAAGATATTCTGGATAAACAAATCCGCTACCTGTGGAGCTTCTATCGTCTCCTGTGTGGGTATGAAATGAGCCATCTTGCTCAGTCTATCTACCACAACTAGGATTGTATCCCGTTTCCTTTGGGTTCGCGGTAACCCCACTATGAAGTCCATGGATATACTATCCCAGTTATGATCTGGAACTTGTAAAGGATGTAAAAGACCTGGTGTCTTTACCCTTTCTGCTTTGTTGACTTGACACATAAAGCATTGTTGAACATAAGTATGGATATCTCTGGCTAATCCAGGCCACCAAAATGTTCTTCTAACAAGCTGTATTGTCTTGTCAACACCAGGATGTCCTGCGCAGGGAACATCATGGTTATCATGCATGACTTTCTTTCCCAAATCCCGGGAATCTGGCTCACAAACCTTTCCTTTCCGCTTCACTATTCCATTCTCCTATGAGAAATTGGAATACGGAATGGACTTGTTTGCTTTCGTAGAAGAAGAAACAGCTGGAACTGTCCCGTCTCCTAAAATAGAGTCATTACTAATGGCTCTAACTATCTGTAACAAATGTGGATCTTCCACCTGTGCTTCCTTAATTTCTTGAAGCAATGAGCTTTCTAAAACTGTAAAAGCTCATTTGATACATTATTCGAGATAATGCATCAGCTACTATATTTTCTTTGCCTCTTCTATACAAGATTTCCATGTGAAATTCTTGCATGAGCTCAGCCCAGTGTGTGGGACGAGGGCTAGTTAGCCAAGGTCCTAAGCTCAGGGGTATATCCTAAGGTATTTGATGGTTAATGGGGATGAGCGTTGCATGCTGGCCACATGGCGATGCTAGAAAATTCCAGATCACTGCTATTTTAGATACAAGACGATATAAATGGATGGGAGGAGAGTGGCACACACATGGAATGGTCTCTGTAGACCAATGTCTGACATCTTTCTAAACAGAAGCCTAGGACATTCCTCGATTTCACTTCTCACACCTCTAAAGATATGCAACTACCGATGGAGGACCTTAGAACTTTTCGATCCCTATTGAACATTCATATACCGAATTTTAAGGATTTAATACATGAATTTGTCAATGATCATGTAAGGAGACTCATCTCCTTATATTGGGGACAAAGATCACAAAATGGTGAAGATGCCATGCTCATTTTGTTTCTCTCTAATCTTTATGAACTTGTAGACAAGTGGTTTATTCTACATGCAGATGGAGGTTTTGCTACTTGGGAAGTTTTGAAGTCCACTTTTAGCTAGAAATTTCATCACAAAAATGGCTTAGAAGGAGCTTTGCACTAACTAGAAAATTTACATCTAAAGCTAGGTGAATCTTTTCACAATCTCTATATGCATGTTAAATCTCTTCTTTCTTGCTTGCCGCATGCTTTAAGTGACTTGTTGTTGATTAAATGGATTGAAAAGGCTCTCCCAAGGTCCTCTTTAGAAAATCATTGCAAATTAGTAGAGTTAGCTATTATATGGGAGGACTTTGTGCTAGTTGTCTCGCACATAGAAAAAGCAAGAGTACACTTTGAAGACAATAGTCAACCAAGATACACCACCCTCACAGACCCGATTGAGCAACTTAGGATGGAACTGGAAGCATTTAAATTTCAATAGAGCCAACATGAGAAGAAGATGACCTTGCCACCGACATAGAACAAGTACTTACTAAAATTGGCCACTCAAACTTGAATTGTTGAGATCACATGGCTAGCCAGTTTTGCAGAAAAAAAGGGATCATAAGGCTCACGATTGCTACTACCTTAATGAGACTTAATATAGAGGTAATTCACTAGTCCCTAACAAATTTTATGCTAGCACATCAAATTCACACAACAAGGAGGAGAGCCTCTCGAACCCACCAAGGTATTCGAGAACATTGATGTCTACCCATTGAGAGAATATGGCAATTTTGAAAGTAAGTGCTCTCTACCTAAGGGAGCACTTCCCTGTCAACACTATCCCAATACCAATGACCATTATATAAGGGAGTCTCTCTACAACTGCCTCACTCCAATCCAAATGATGGTGATATATCCACAAGAAGAAGGTATGGCTCCAAATTCTTTTGCCTTTTCATCCTCTACAACACCCATGATGATCGGAGCTAGGAAAGCCAGAGAAGTTCTTTTAGAAGAACAATAGAGGCCCAAGGGGAAAGAAGATGGCAAGAAGACAGAATAGGGCAAGCATGAGGCTATCTGAGAAGCTTATGGAAGGATGAGTAACTTACCGAAGGACAACTTGCTCACCCTCAAGAGCATGCATATAGATGTAGATATTGAATAAATTTCAATGCAAACCCATCATAAGGTCAGCCTATACCAACTCATATTAGGATGAATGCAAACATAAGAAATGGCTTACTTAATGCTATATACTTTGCCTATCTAAGCACACCAGCAAGTGTAGATGGGTACGTGATGACTTTTCTTAGTTGCACTCACAAACTACCATAGTTCAAGGTTGATTATTTCTATTAAAAAATAGATTCAAACAGGATTTATAGTGGATGGTTAGTCTCATTGCAACTCGATGCCTGACTTCACCATGAAGCTAAAAATTGAGTTAAATATAGAAATAGAAATCAACATGAAATTGGTGGACCACCACTAGGATAGCCTAATGGGAATTGTTTTAAATCTACATATGTTAGTACATGGCTACCAATTTATGCTGGAGTTCATTGTCATTAACTTTCCCAAGGAAACCTCTTTTCCTTTGCTACTTGGATGACCATTACTGATGCAAGTTAGTGCATTGAGACATTGGTGGAGAAACATGTTATGGATCTCCACAAAGGCCAACAAACTACTGCACATACATTTGGTAGAAGGAAAGGACAATGCTAAAGCATCTCGACATAGAATGAATACTTAGGTAATGCATTCCTTGCCACTTGAAGAAGATATTCTTCTTAACTGGATGATGGGTAGCCTATAGTCTTGCATTGTAGAAATCTGTGAAATAAAGGAAGAATTGGACTAAGTTGGACCTTTTCTAGCCTCTACACACAAATGTCACTTTTCAACAAAGGAAGCATAATTATGTCAAAATCAAGGTAAAAATATAAATCTTGCAAACATTCAATAGGGAAGAAGGTAAACTATATGATTTTTGGAAAACATGTACAAAAGATCAAATGGTCCAACCTATGGTCTAGGTTTGGGTACCTCTTTCAAGGTAGATGAGCTATGTGAAACCTCAACGGTGGTCAAAATGGGAAAAATGGGTTCCTATGTTTATGGGCCCCTAGAGCTGGGTGACTAACTTTTTATGCACCTTGTAAAACTAGGTGCCTAATATATGATCAACCATGAGAGAATTAGTATCTAGCTCTGGCTTGACCACTAGAACTTGGGCATCTATCGGATATTGGGCAATTAAGAGAGATCTTCTTGTGTGAAAAATTCTCAGGGTATTCCAATTTCTCCAATGGCGTTGACTCCTTCTGTAAGGCAAGTTTGACATGTAGTTTTACTACAGACGCCTCTTGATAAGGAGGTGCCTCCATTTGGGAAATTTTATCAAAGGGCACCACTACATTGTTATTCCAAGAAGTGTGGAAATTGTGTAGGCATCTCTGGGAACTAATTTCTAGTTTGGGACTAGACATGACCTCCCATTTCTAGATATTCCAGATGCATGGACTAAGGAACATATCATGGACCATAAGCTAAATTCCACCTTGACACACATAATTGATGATTTGTCAAGTAAGGCTTCGAAGAAAATTCTTGTACAAGAAGTAAACCTTGGATATGAATAAAACCCAAAGATAGTCCATTTAGCCATATGGTTTCGCACTACCCATTTTTCTACAAAAGGTAAGTTCTTCTTTATACCTAAAAATATGCCTTTGTATAGTCCAACATAAATTTATTAGGTATTATATGAGATATTAGGCTACATTGAATCCACTTAACAAAGGAACCTTTACCCCTAACACACAAACCATATCGACTCAATGCAAAATATCTAGAGGCATTTAGGTTAAACTAAGTAAATCGGAGGAGGTATGTATTATTGTTCCTATTCAACATTCAAGATGGATTTTATCTATGAGTATTGTACCAAAGAAAAATAGTGGAAACATCAATGTGTGTTGATGTCCATTCCCTTAATAAATTAAGTACTCAAGATGGTTTCCCACAACCCTTCATAGAGCGGGTATTGGAGGAAGTATTTGGAAATACTCTATAACATTTCATTGATGGATTGAGGGGCTTTAATCAAATTCTCATCCATTTGGAACTAGATATGAAACTACCTTTGCACTCCATGGGGCGCCTATGTCTAAATGGACATGGCAATTGGCCTCAAAATTGCACTTGCATCATTTAATCGAGTGATGTATTTACTAATGGCTAAATTCATAACAACAATGCTCTACATTTTATTGATAATTTTTTTATATTATAAGGTACAAATAAACGAGCCATGGCCCAAGATATTCATCAACACTTTTAAAATTTTAAGGAAATATTTGACTCATGCATCAAGATATGCTTGAAGTTGAACCCTGCCAAGTGTCAACTTTTGGTCACCAAAGGGACTCTCCTTGGCCAAGTAGTTTCTGCCAAAGAAGTAGCTATTGATCCATCCAAGGTAGCTTCCATCTTACCATTGCTTGTTCCATGGACTCCCAAAGAAGTGAAAAGCATTTTGGGCCAGGCACAATAGCACAGAAGATTTATTAGTATGTTCTCAAAAATAGCTAAACCCTATCTGATCAGAGAAATATCAACTTCCCTATGCATTCTTGAAGCATGTTTGGCCTTACAGGCACACTCATAGAGCCTTTGTTCAGTCACATGAGTGCTTCTTTGAATTATCAAGGATCGAACCCAAGAGATTTCACAAACATACAATACACTTCAAGACCTTACTGATACAAGTTTTCTCACTCAAGATGGTCACTTCTACTGTAAGACACCAATGTCTCAAGAGAAACAAGTTTTTTTCCTTCACTAGGAATGCACACACAAACCAATACACAATTGTGGAAATCTTTCTATTAGATGATGCGAAGATTGGATATGATCTTTCATAAAACTTCAAGAGTTAAGAATAGATTTAAAAAAAACAAAGGGACTCTCTTATCTCTTTCATTACAGTCTCTAGAACTCCTTAATGGATTAGGAGTTGGATTCTCACCCAAACTAGGTCTACCATTTGTACCATAATAAGACCGTATAATGAGTCCTTTGTGGATCATAACGATTTTTGTGTAATTTCTCGATTTGAGTGTGATACTTAATGTACTTTGTGTAATTTAGTAGATCCTTTGATGCAAGAGAAGTGAGAAATAGGAATAACTTTTACCTCTATACTTCAAAAGTACTAAACATATGAGATTGATGCTCTGCTTGTGCACTACTACACTCCCTTTGCTTGGTTGTGTGCTTTTGAACTTGACCCAATAGCTCTCCTTCCTTCAAAGTCATTCAATTTCTTCTCGTGGATCTCCTTGAATGTCTTTGTATGTTGATATCCTCTAAAAAATAAACTTCCCATTACACTCTTGAAGCATGGGTGTCCTCATAGGTAGATTCACAAAACCTGTTCACTCAAAGGAATGCTTCTCCAAATTCTTGAATAGTGAACTCGAGAGATTTTGCAGACATAAGATAAATTAAATGACATTACTAAAGCAAGTTATTTCACTAAAAAATATCACTCCTAGTATGAGAATCATTTCGTCCAGGACTAAGAAATTATTGCTTTGACTAGGAACGCACACACTAACCACTACCCACATTTGGAATTCTTTCTCTCAAAATATGTAGCTATTTGGTATGATATTTAGAAAAACCTTTACGCGACATAAATATATTTCTAGAAAAAGAAAGATTACAAAAATGAATATGATTTGATCAGGGAACACTTCTCAACACTAAAAGATATCTAGCTAATACACGTAGAAATCTGTGAGCTAAATACGGCTCTACAAAGTATATCAAGCAAGTAAGGGGCTTGGGGCTTGCTAAGCAAGGGGTCTATTAGCTTATTCAAAATGTAAAGGATTTCACGCACATGATACTCACACCAAAATGTAATGGATGTCTTAGGATTATTGTAAGAGGCTTTCAAATTGAAATTTGAACTCGAGACTTCATGCTTGATATCCTTCTTCTTATTGCTCCAAGTGGAATCCATCCAAAGTTCCAATCATGTACTAAGGTTGAAGCTTGAATTTCAACATTGTCAAAGCCTAGAAGCAAGAAGATACCCTTTTGATGGACTCTTGAAGCAGAGAAGTCATTCAATAAGTTGACATTGAGGTTATGTAGTGCACCACTCCTAAGTATTCCTAATTTCTTACTTGATTTCCATGTGCATATATGAGCAAGTTGTCATGCAATTCAAGAAGTTTTTGCACAATCATCATATCATAACGTGAACCAATCAATTTCCAATGCAAGAAGGATACTTAGAAACGTAGAAATAAACTAAAGTATGATAGAAAGAGAAGATTTTCTATTGTATTTGCAGTTCAAAATTTTCATTTCTATCTTATAAGTATACATTTCTTTTTGTCTCAGATCATAAAAAAATTAAAATATTTAATCAATAAGCCTATAGTAGCTAGAAGGGTTTGGTGGTGGCTACTACTTTCTCAGGGATATGAGTTTCAAGTTCACACCAAACGAAGCAAGGAACATTTGACCATAGACCATGTTCCTAGGATGGCCAAGAGTGAGAAGCCAAGAAGTATTAACAATAACCCTATATATAGCAATATTTTCCTTCTGGTTGCTCAAATTGATTATTATCCTTCAAGAATATTTCTTTTGATCATGTCTCCTTTATAGAAAAGGAAGTTATTGTCGAAATAAAAAACAAAATTCACTCTTAAATGATTAATTACGTAAATATCAACAAGATGGTATTCCATGGAAATTTGGTTATCTGGAGGAAGTAAACCTCTTTCTTGAAGTTATGCACAGTGAAAGACATCTCAAAGGGGAGGAATTAGTGCCCCAAATCCTCTGTAAAAGGTCTTCTGTCTTACATCTATAAGGATGCCATAAGATATGTCAACGAATGCAACATTTGTCTAAGGTGTGCTCCTTGTCCATCAAAATTAAATTTCCAACACTTGGTGATCTCAGCTAGTTGCAACCCTTTGAACAATGGGGTCTTGATTTCATTGGATCCATTAGTCGAGCATCTCAATATGGTAATAAAGGTTAATTTTGGATGGCGACTTTCTCTTCAACCAAATGTGTAAAAGCTAAGGCTACTTCACATTCAACTGCATCGATAATGGGCAAGATCATAGTTAAATAAGTTTCTTCATGATTTGGATTCCCAGAAGAGGTCACTAGTGATAGGGACACTCATTTTGTGAACCACTTGGTGAAACACATGTTTGAAAGGTAAAAGATTTACCACAAGAATTGATGTTCTTATTATCCTACATCAAATGGGCATGTAGAAAGCTCCAACAAAATTTTGATCAAACTACTATGAAAACTTTCTTTTGATCACCACAACTCTTATCGAAATTCATGATTTGAGCAATCTAGGCACTGTCCATGACAAGAAGGGGTATCACTAATAAGAGGTTATTCCGATTAGTATATGGTAAGCAACCATGTGCTCCTTTTGAATTCATTGTTACAAAACTTAAGGGGTGAAGCTAAGCACGTTTACCCTTAGGTATTAGCTTAACCATTTAAAGATTAGGTAAACATTAGCGTAATAGAAAATGTATGGAAGAAAAATCTTTCGGAATTGACCCTCACAGTAGAAGGTTAGCAGCCTTGGAAGAATGCAAGGAAATAACAATGTGGAGATTTGCAGATCACGCAAGAGGAATGAAAAGGAGCTCATGACAAGAAACTAAAAGCAAAAATATTAAAAGCACCCAAGTGGGCGGGAGCTTATAAAGTAGTGAGGATACTATTCCATGGAACAATCCAACCAAAAGACTTGAAGGGTGAGAATATTCCCTTGCTTAAAATATCCAAGCGGAAGCTCTACTTTAATTGAAGCAAGGATAAAGGAACATTGACTCATTGTATATACCATCGGTTCATTTCTGTATTGTGGATCATTTGTATAAGAACAAGGAATTAAGAGGATGCTTTGAAGGGGAAATTTTCCCTCTATCGCCATTATAATGAAGAATCAATCACATTATTTACCTCCCCTAACTTGCCTTCAAAACATGGAAAAATTACTCGCCTCATTCTTGGTTGAAGCCCATGATTCCACTCGCCCTATTTTTTCTTTGCATGGAGGTCCAGAAATAGGCAGCACAATCACCGTTCTCTTTTGGATTGAAGCCCAGCGCTTGCATCATCCTTGCAAGAAGCCCAAGGAAGGAAAAAGGTTGGCATATTTCCTAGTTATAAGACTCTCTCTCAAAAAGTATCGAGCTTAAGGCACCGCATATTGCAAGATTCTTGCCCACTTTGTTGCTCACAAACTAGGTGAGTAGATTCCTAAAATGTGCATAGATGTTAAAGCATGACATGAATCTGGCCTACTTTAGCATGGAGGTCAATATGGGGTGCCAACTCGTCCACTTTCTCATTGCACGAACCCATATGAAGGTGACATGGTGCCCTTCTATCTTCATGGCATGCCTAGCTTGGGGCACCCAAGTGAGGGTGACCACAACTCCACTTTTGTAGTAAATGGGGCGACTCAAATAATTAGGGGTGACCTCTAAACCTTGGAAAGCTTCCCTCGTGCACTCTTCAAGAAAGGTGCCTCACAAATGAGAACTTTAGCATGATCTCCAAAAAACGACAACCCCACCTCCCATTATTGGCATAGCCAAATCAAAGGCCACTCTAAAGAGCACTCAAATATGGGCATCTAATGTGATGCAAGATAAAACCAAAATTTTCCAAGGTTAGAAGGAGAAGGTGAATATGTTAGTTCTTACAAAATTTGGCATTGTAAAGCCATGCAGATGTCACAAACATTCAAAAGAAGGCCAAAATGTATGTTGGTAAAGTACAAAATTAACTTTTCTCTACAAGTAGCCACCTTGTGTGAGGCCACTAGTCACATGATTTTGAAGTTCCCACTCCATTTTAGAAGCTTATCTTGGTTTTCTTCAAGAAATCATTGAAATTGGCAAGGCCAATCATTTTGGCCATCTCGAATCTATATAGGTAGTAGGTTGGCACTCACTTCAACACTCTCTCTTTAATGTATACACTTTAAGAGGTAGAGTGATAGATAC
>CM035415.1:21783613-21848613 GCA_020310875.1 Ceratopteris richardii | reverse complement strand
TAAGCAAACGCTTTTAGCCATAGATGGCTTACCTCTCAACTTAAATTTTGAATCCTCATTTGTGTAAAACTTTACACTATACACTGAGCACTATCCATTTCTTTGACCATCGAATCTTACATATGAATGTGCCTATTCAAAATTCTCTAAGCGTGTTTGCAATTGGACTCTCAAATTTTAACCATAGATAGATTAACTATGGATTTAGACATGTACAAAAGGATTTCTCAAAAGATTAAACACAGAAGGAGAATCAGAGAAAAGATCGATGTGCAATTCTCTGAAAACTTTTTCTTCTCATAAGTTTTCATACATCTGATGGATGACATACACAATGTTCATCTCATTCTCTCCTATTCTTCTATTCGTCTCATCTATTGTCTTCTCTATATCTTCTATATCTCTTCCCTCGATTATGAGCATGTATCTCTAAATATATATATACAACTCTAACTCGTCATTTTTTCCAAATACATTGAAATATTTACAATACTAATGTACAAAAGAACTTTGTTTCTGAATCTCCTCTTTCCTTCAAACTAAGCTTCAATCTTTCATTCACCTTTCCACTTCTAGATTTTGTGTAATCAGTAATTCTTGATTGTTCTGCTCCAACACCTCCCCATCAATCATCAATTGTGATTACCTGCATCTTCTTTATCCCTGCCATATCTTTAAATCTCTGCAACTTTGGTCCATCCAAACTTTTTGTCACCATATCTGCAAGTTGATCTTTTGTAGGAGTATGCATGACTTCAATTTTTTTATCTATAACCGTCTCTCTCAAAAAAAAAATGATACTGAATTTCAATATGTTTAGTTCTAGCATGAAACACAGGATTTGCTGCCAAGTATAAAGAACTCATATTGTCTCCACAAATGATAGGAGTACTATGAATAACATCAAAACTCTTCATTAGTGTCTTTAGCCATATTACTTCCTTTGCAGCTTCCACCATGCCTTTGTATTCTACTTCTGTAGATGATAGAGCAACTGTATGTTGCTTCTTAAAGCACCATGAAATTAGCTTGTCTCCCACATAACACAAATATCCATGTGTTGATCTTCTATCATCAGAATTACCTGCCCAATCTGCATCACTGTATATTTTGACTCTTGTATCTGAAGTATATCCATAATACAGACCTTCTTTAAGTGTACCCTTGATGTACATAAGTACTCTTTGTCCTGCAATCCAATGTCCCTCTCTAGGACAATGCATGAATTGAGATAGAACTCCAACTGCATATGATAGATCAGGCCTTGTTAATGTAGCATAAATCAAGCTACCCACCAAACTCTGATAGAGCTTCATATCTTTGAATTCTTCTCCTCCATATCTAGTCAACCTGTGTTTTACTTCCATTGGAGTTGGTGCTATCCTGCAATCTTCCATTTTAAATTTGGTTAGCAAATTTTTTAGATACCTTTCTTAAGTTACATATACTCCATGCTGAGTATATGAAGTCTCCATTCCCAAGAAGAATGAGAAATTTCCCAAATCACTGATTTTGAATTCTTTCTCCATCTCTTTCTTAATCATGTGTATGCCTTTGTCATCTGTTCTTGTAAGTATTATGTCATCAACATAAATACAACCATAAATAAATCCATCCTCACTTGCTTTGACTAACAAGCTACTATCTGCCTTTGATGTTTGAAATCCAAGTTCCTTTAAGAACTTTACAAGCCTGTAATTACAAGCCCTTGGGGCTGCTTCAACCCATACAAAGCTCTCTTGAGCTTACACATATAATTTGGATACACTTGATCTTTGAAACCATATAGTTGCTCCATGTAAACTTCATCTGAAATATAACCATTCAAAAATACATTTTTAACATCTAATTGAGATAATTTCCAACCTTTGCAGGTAGCAATTGCTATGAGAGTCCTTATAGTTGTCATCTTTGCAACAGGACTATAAGTTTCATCATAGTCCACACCATATGTTTGTGCATATCCCTTCACAACAAGTCTAGCTTTGTACCTAGACACACTTCCATCTGCAAACCTTTTTGTTTTGTATACCCATTTACATCCAATGATCTTTTGACTATTTGGCTTAGGAACCAAATCCCAAGTCTCATTTTCCATCAATGCATCATATTCCTCTTGCATAGCTTTTTCCCAATTCTTCTTCCCTTTGGCTTCATCGTATGTGGATGGATCTTCATGTGCTTTTAACAGATAAGCATAGTCTTTAGTAGTCAAGAATGAAGTATCATAGGTATACCTAGTAGGTTGCCATTTGTGCCTAGATGACCTTCTGACTTCTCCACTTCTTGAAGTTTCTAGTTCATCACATTCTAGATCAAATCTTGGCATTTCTTCAACTTCAACCTATACTTCACTATTCTCATCTTCATCAAATATTTGAACTTTTGATTTACCTTTCCTTTGATTCACAATTTCTTTAACATCTGCATGATTATTAAGTGTACCTGCATACCAAGTACCTTGCTCATCAAATGTAACATCCTTAGACACAAGAAATAGCTTTGTGGATGGATTCCACAACCTATAACCCATTTGTTTGTCATCATAACCAATGAATACATACTTTTCTGCTTTAGGTTCCAATTTATGCCTCAATTGAGATGGCACATATGCATATGCCAACAATCCAAATATTCTACAATGATCCAAGGTAGGTCTCTTACCCCACCAAGCTTCATATGGTGTCATACCCTGCAAGGCTTTACATGGTAACCTATTAACCAAATATGTGGTTGTGTTTACAGCCTCAGCCCACAAATAATTAGGAAAATTTTTCTCCTTCATCATAGATCTCGCAAACTCAACAAGAGTTCTATTTCTTCTTTCTACTACCCCATTTTGTTGAGGAGAGTACCTGCAAGTAACCTCTCTCTTTATACCTGCATTCCATAAGTAATCACTGAATTCATTAGAGAAATACTCTCCCCCTCCATCTGACCTTAACCTCTTCAATCTTTGACCTATAATTCTTTCTGCATATGCATGATAGTGTTTAAATGTATTAAACACTTCTAACTTGTCTTTGATCACATAGATTGTGATCCACCTGGTAGCATCATCAACATATATGACATAGTATCTTGAACCATTTATACTGAAATCTTTTGAAGGACCCCACACATCTGTATGTACCAATTCAAGTCTTTCTGAATACATAAAACCATGCTTATTGTATGATTTCTTATGAGCCTTACCTAATTGACATGCTTTACATCTGTATGTCATATGTTTACCTGCAACATTAGGCAATCCAAGCACTGAGCCATTGTTAATCATTTCTTTTATACCTCTTTCATTAAAGTGTCCAAGTCTTTTATGCCAAAGATCCAATTTAGACACCTTTTGCTCTCCATATTTAAACATAGCATGTCCAACATTACTTTGTGTCTTTAATGTGAAGAGCCTTCCATCCTTCTTTCCTGTAACAATCTGTTTATACCCTTGACTAGGGTCTTCAACATAAACTCCATCATTAGTGAACCTTACCTCATATCCTTTTTCCACAATTTTTCCTACACTTATTAGATTTTTAGGAATTGTAGGAACATACAGAACCTTACTCAAGAGAGTGCTTCCATCTATGGCTTCGACTGAACCAATTGACTATACTTTGTGCTTTGTATTATCACCTAACTGAAGTGTAGGATTAATTGCATTATGATCTAAATCAGTCATCAAAGCAATATTTCCACTCAGGTGATTACTACATCCTGAGTCAATATAAAACACTCTCATGTCTTCATGTGAGGCTTCACATGTTGCATTCATAATAAGAGTTGAATCTTCTTTCTGATTTGATGTATAATTGTAGTAGGTGTTATTATAGGATTGATTTTGGAAGCTTCTTCCTCCACCTCTTCCAAAATAATTCCTACCACCTCTACCTCTGAAATTTCCTCTCTGATATCTTGCACCTCTACCTCTTTGATTCAAATTCTAATTAAAATTACCATTGCTTTGATTATTTTGCCAACAATCATGAGATAGATGATTGGTCTTACCACATATCCAACAAGCTTTGACATTATCTTTGTTATTTCTGCCTCTTCCTCTACTTCTACCACTTCCTCTTCCTCTTAGGAAGTTTGCTTGGCTTGGAGTACCTTCATCTTCAACTGATTGTTGCTTTCCTTTGCTAGCTTTCTTCTTGTCTTTAGAATACATTGCATGACCTGCACTCTTATCAACATCTCCTTTGATATCATTCTCAAAAGTTAACATATGCCCTAACAATTGATTCAAATCAGGAGTGAAATGATCTAATGAAAGTTCTGTAGATAAAATAAAAGGCTTCCACTTCTCATCTCCTCTTAGTCCTGTGAGAATTTGTCTTACCAACTTATCTTCTTCACTATCTTCATCAACTGCACCTAAAGAATCAGCAATGTCTTTCATCTTTGTCACATAATCAGATATTGACTGTGAAGCCTTCTTCTTGAAGGTAGTAAACTCTGCCCATAATGAAGCTTTCCTTGATTTGGTTGTATTCTGAAAATGCTCTTCCAAAGCATTCCAAATGTCACTTGCACTTTCAAGTCCTCTGATATGAGGAAGCAAGTAATCATTTACTGCCATGTAGATTATGCTCCTTGCTTGAGCATCCTTCTTCATCCAAATCTTTATATCTGCAAGCTCCTCCCTAGTTGGAACACTAGGATCTCTGAACTCTGGCTTTTCTTCATCTCGTGTTATGTATCCCATCAGATCTTTGCTCATAAGATGAGCTTCCATTCTCATAGACCAAGCTGGATAGTTCTCTCTATCCAACTTTTCAATTTGGAGACTATCTCCCATCCTTGCTTCACCTGTAATCTCAAATCTTTAATCCTTATAAGGAACGAATGTACATTGACTTCCAGTATTACTCCTTCTGATCCTTTTGATAACCTTTATGTGTCTTCCTTCAATCTTTCTTTCGCACTTTATCCTTTTGTACCTCAAAGATGTGAAATTTGTATGTCTGTAGTAGTCGGGGTCTTACTTACCTTAATTTTGATACAACCTACTCTGATACCACTAATGGAGAGTGTTAATCTCCAAAAGAACAAGCTATTCCTGATGTTAGACCACCTCTATATCAAGAAGAACTATAAACTCCAACCAAATTTGGAAGACCAGTACCAAATTATCAAGAAAGTAGCTAACTATGAAGAAACTTGTTTCTCAGGAAAGTCTGCTGCACATTAATCAATCATTGACAAATCATTTGTGTAAAG
Source organism: Ceratopteris richardii (assembly GCA_020310875.1). Classification (NCBI taxonomy): domain Eukaryota; kingdom Viridiplantae; phylum Streptophyta; class Polypodiopsida; order Polypodiales; family Pteridaceae; genus Ceratopteris; species Ceratopteris richardii. The sequence goes on along the minus strand of CM035415.1, from coordinate 21,843,396 downwards.
TTTATGATGAAACTTTCTAGAATGTGTTGCCTAGAGCTTGCGCACCTTCTCCAAGTTACAATACTTCAAATGCTTGAGTATATTGCGAGAAATGACTCAAACAGTTTACCTATTTCTGAAACTGTCTCTCTGTAATGTTGACTTTGACACCTGCAACTTCTAAGACATGGTTCTCCAAAACGAGAACCCGTTTAAGCAAATGCTTTTAGCCATAGATGGATTACCTCTCAACTTAAATTTTGAATCCTCATTTGTGTAAAACTTTACACTATACACTGAGCACTGTCCATTTCTTTGACCATCGAATCTCCACTTGTTTCAGAAGACACTCAAAACTTTCTTACATATGAATGTTCCTATTCAAAATTCTCTCAGCCTGTTTGCAATTGGACTCTCAAACTTTAACCATAGATAGATTAACTATGGATTTAGACATGTACAAAAGGATTTCTCAAAAGATTAAACACAGAAGGAGAATCAGAGAAAAGATCGACGCGCAATTCTCTGAAAACTTTTTCGTCTCATGAGTTTTCATACATCTGATGGATGACATACATAATGTTCATCTCATTCTCTCCTATTCTTCTATTCGTCTCATCTATTGTCTTCTCTATATCTTCTTTATCTCTTCCCTTGCTTATGAGCATGTATCTCTAAATATATATATACAAGTCCAACTCATCATTTTTCCAAATACATTGAAATATTTACAATACTAATGTACAAAAGAGCTTTGTTTCTGAGTCTCCTCTTTCCTTGAAACTAATCTTCAATCTTTCATTCACCTTTCCACTTCTATATTTTGTGTAATCACTAATTATTGATTGTTCTGCTCCAACAACTCCCCCTCAATCATCAATTGTGATTACCTGCATCTTCTTTATCCCTGCCCTATCTTTATATCTTTGCAACTTTGGTCCCTCCAAACTTTTTGTCATCATATCTACAAGTTGATCTTTTGTAGGAGTATGCATGACTTCAATTTTTTTATCTATAACCTTCTCTCTCAAAAAAAAATGATACTGAATTTCAATATGTTTAGTTCTAGCATGAAACACAGGATTTGCTGCCAAGTATAAAGAACTCATATTATCTCCACAAATGATAGGAGTACTATGAATAACATCAAAACTCTTTATAAGTGTGTTTAGCCATATTACTTCCTTTGCAGCTTCCACCATGCCTTTGTATTCTGCTTCTGTAGATGATAGAGCAACTGTATGTTGCTTCTTAGAGCACCATGAAATTAGTTTGTCTCCCACATAACACAAATATCCATGTGTTGATCTTCTATCATCAGAATTACCTGCCCAATCTACATCACTGTATATTTTGACTCTTGTATTTGAAGTATATCCATAATACAGAACTTCTTTAAGTGTGCCCTTGATGTACCTAAGTACTCTTTGTCCTGCAATCCAATGTTCCTTTCTAGGACAATGCATGAATTGAGATAGAACTCCAACTGCATATGATAAATCAGGCCTAGTTAATGTAGCATAAATCAAGCTACCCACCAAACTCTGATAGAGCTTCATATCTTTGAATTCTTCTCCTCCATATCTAGTCAACCTCTGATTTACTTCCATTGGAGTTGGTGCTATCCTGCAATCTTCCATTTTAAATTTTGTTAGCAAATTTTTCAGATACCTTTCTTGAGTTACATATACTCCATGCTGAGTATATGAAATCTCCATTCCCAAGAAGAATGACAAATTTCCCAAATCACTGATTTTGAATTCTTTCTCCATCTGTTTCTTAATCATGTGTATGCCTTTTTCATCTGTTCTTGTAAGTATTATGTCATCAACATAAATACAACCATAAATAAATCCATCCTCACTTGCTTTGACTAACAAGCTACTATCTGCCTTTGATGGTTGAAATCCAAGTTCCTTTAACAACTTTACAAGCATGTAATTCCAAGCCCTTGGGGCCTGCTTCAACCCATACAAAGCTCTCTTGATCTTACACACATAATTTGGATACACTTGATCTTTGAAACCATTTGGTTGCTCCATGTAAACTTCATCTGAAATATAACCATTCAAAAATGCATTTTTAACATCTAATTGAGATAATTTCCAACCTTTGCAAGTAGCAATTGCTATGAGAGTCCTTATTTGTCATCTTTGCAACAGGACTATAAGTTTCATCATAGTCCACACCATATGTTTGTGCATATCCCTTCACAACAAGTCTAGCTTTGTACCTAGACACACTTCCATCTGCAAACCTTTTTGTTTTGTATACCCATTTACATCCAATGATCTTCTGACTATTTGGCTTAGGAACCAAATCCCAAGTCTCATTTTCCATCAATGCATCATATTCCTCTTGCATAGCTTGTTCCCAATTCTTCTTCCCTTTGGCTTCATCATATGTGGATGGATCTTCATTTGCTTTTAACATATAAGCATAGTCTTTAGTAGTCAAGAATGAAGTATCATAGCTATACCTAGTAGGTTGCCATTTGTGCCTAGATGACCTTCTGACTTCTCCACTTCTTGAAGTTTCTAGTTCATCACATTCTAGATCAAATCTTGGCATTTCTTCAACTTCAACCTGTACTTCACTATTTTCATCTTCATCAAATATTTGGACTTTTGATCTACCTTTCCTTTGATTCACAATTTCTTCAACATCTGCATGATTATTAAGTGTACCTGCATACCAAGTACCTTGCTCATCAAATGTAACATCCTTAGACACAAGAAATTGCTTTGTGGATGGATTCCACAACCTATAACCCATCTCTTTGTCATCATAACCAATGAATACATATTTTTCTGCTCCAATTTAGGCCTCAATTGAGATGGCACATATGCATATGCCAAGCATCCAAATATTCTACAATGATCCAAGGTAGGTCTCTTACCCCACCAAGCTTCATATGGTGTCATACCCTGCAAGGCTTTACATGGTAACCTATTAACCAAATATGTGGCTGTGTTTACAGCCTCAACCCAAATATAATTAGGACATTTTTTCTCCTTAATCATAGATCTTGCAAACTCAACAAGAGTTCTATTTCTTCTTTCTGCTACCCCATTTTGTTGAGGAGAGTACCTGCAGGTAACCTCTCTCTTTATACCTGCATTCCATAAGTAATCACTGAATTCATTAGAGAAATACTCTCCCCCTCCATCTAACCTTAACCTCTTCAATCTTTGACCTGTAATTCTTTCTGCATATGCATGATAGTGTTTAAATGTATTAAACACTTCTGACTTGTCTTTGATCACATAGATTGTGATCCACCTGGTAGCATCATGAACATATATGACATAGTATCTTGAACCATTTATACAGAAATCTTTTGAAGGACCCCACACATCTCTATGTACCAATTCAAGTCTTTCTGAATACATAAAACCATGCTTATTGTATAATTTCTTATGAGCCTTACCCAATTGACATGCTTCACATCTGTATGTCATGTGTTGACCTGCAACATTAGGCAATCCAAGCACTGAGCCATTGTTAATCATTTCTTTTATACCTCTTTCATTAAAGTGTCCAAGTGTTTTATGCCAAAGTTCCAATTCACACACCTTTTGCTCTCCATATGTAAACATAGCATGTCCAACATTACCTTATATCTTTAATGTGAAGAGCCTTCCTTCCTTCTTTCCTGTAGCAAACTCCTTATACCCTTGACTAGGGTCTTCAACATAAACTCCATCATTAGTGAACCTTACCTCATATCCTTTTTCCACTATTTGTCCTACACTTATCAAATTTTTAGGAATTGTAGGAACATACAGAACCTTACTCAAGAGAGTGCTTCCATCTTTGGCTTTGACTGAACCAATTGACTTTACTTTGTGCTTTGTATTATCACCTGTCTGAATTGTATGATTAATTGCATTATGATCTAAATCAGTCATCAAAGCAATATTTCCACTCAAGTGATTACTACATCCTGAGTCAATATAAAACACTCTCATGTCTTCATGTGAGGCTTCACATGTTGCATTCATAATAAGAGTCGAATCTTCTTTCTTATCTGATGCATAATTGTAGTAGATATTATTATAGGATTGATTTTGGAAGCTTCTTCCTCCACCTCTTCCAAAATAATTCCTACCACCTCTACCTCTGAAATTTCCTCTTTGATATCTTCCACCTCTACCTCTTTGATTAAAATTCTGATTAAAATTACCATTGCTTTGATTATTGTGCCAACAATCATGAGATAGATGATTGTTCTTACCACATATCCAACAAGCTTTGACATTATCTTTGTTATTTCTGCCTCTTCCTCTACTTCTGCCACTTCCTCTTCCTCTTAGGAAGTTTGCTTGGCTTGGAGTACCTTCATCTTCAACGGATTGTTGCTTTCCTTTTCTAGCTTTCTTCTTGTCTTTAGAATACATTGCATGACCTGTACTCTTATCAACATCTCCTTTGATATCATTCTCAAAAGTTAACATATGCCTTAACAATTGATTCAAATCAGGAGTGAAATGATCTAATGAAAGTTCTGTAGATAAAATAAAAGGCTTCCACTTCTCATCTCCTCTTAGTCCTATGAGAATTTGTCTAACCAACTTATCTTCTTCAATATCTTCATCAACTGCACCTAAAGAATCAACAATGTCTTTCATCTTTGTCACATAATCAGATATTGATTGTGAACCTTCTTCTTGAAGGTAGTAAACTCTGCCCATAATGAAGCTTTCCTTGATTTGGTTGTATTCTGAAAATGCTCTTCCAAAGCATTCCAAATGTCACTTGCACTTTCAAGTTCTCTGATATGAGGAAGCAAGTAATCATTTACTGCCATGTAGATTATGCTCCTTGCTTGAGCATCCTTCTTCATCCAAATCTTTATATCTGCAAGCTCCTCCCTAGTTGGAACACTAGGATCTCTGATCTCTCGCTTTTCTTCATCTCTTGTTATGTATCCCATCAGATCTTTGCTCATAACATGAGCTTCCATTCTCATAGACGAACCAGATTAGTTCTCTCTATCCAACTTTTCAATTTGGAGACTATCTCCCATCCTTGCTTCACCTGTAATCTCAAATCTTTAATCCTTATAAGGAAGGAATGTACCTTGACTTTGAGTATTACTCCTTCTGATCCTTTTGATAACCTTTATGTGTCTTCCTTCAATCTTTCTTTCACACTTTATCCTTTTGTACCTCAAAGATGTGAAATCTGTATATCTGTAGCAGTCAGGGTCTTCCTTTCCTCAATTTTGACACAACCTGCTCTGATACCATTGATGGAGAGTGTTAATCTCCAAAAGAACAAGATATTCTTGATGTTAGACCACCTCTATATCAAGAATAACTATAAACTCCAACCAATTTTGGAAGACAAGTACCAAATTATCAAGAAAGTAGCTAACTGTGAAGAAACTTGTTTCTGAGGAAAGTCTGTTGCACATTAATCAATCATTTACTAATCATTTGTATAAAGTTTCAGATGAAACTTTGTAGAATGTGTCGCCTAGAGCTTGTGCACCTTCTCCAAGTTAAAATACTTCAATCGCTTGAGTATATTGTGAGAAACGACTCAAACAGTTTACCTATGTCTGAAACTGTCTCTCTGTAATGTCGACTTTGACACCTGCAAGTTCTAAAACATGGTTCTCCAAAACTAGAACCCGTTTAAGCAAATGCTTTTAGCCATAGATGCTTAAATTTTGAATCCTCATTTGTGTAAAACTTTACACTATACACTGAGCACTATCCATTTCTTTGACCATCAAATCTTCGCCTGTTTCAGAAGACACTCAAAACTTTCTTACATATGAATGTTCCTATTCAAAATTCTCTTAGCCTGTTTGCAATTGGATTCTCAAACTTTAACCATACATAGATTAACTATGGAATTAGAAATTTACAAAAGGATTTCTCAAAAGATTAAACACAAAAGGAGAATCAGAGAAAAGATCGACGCGCAATTCTCTCAAAACTTTTTCTTCTCATAAGTTTTCATACATCTGATGGATGACATACATAATGTTCATCTCATTCTCTCCTATTCTTCTATTCGTCTCATCTATTGTCTTCTCTATATCTTCTATATCTCTTCCCTCGATTATGAGCATGTATCTCTAAATATATATATACAAGTCTAACTCGTCATTTTTTCCAAATACATTGAAATATTTACAATACTAATGTACAAAAGAACTTTGTTTCTGAATCTCCTCTTTCCTTGAAACTAAGCTTCAATCTTTCATTCACCTTTTCACTTCTAGATTTTGTGTAATCACTAATTGTTGATTGTTCTGCTCCAACAAAGTCACCGACAGAATGTTTTTGCTAACACCTCATTAGTACTCTATCTTGTTTCCCAATGAATCCATGTTCCTTGGAACATTTGCAAAACGGAACCACATTATATCATGTTGTTGAAATTGCAAATCACCGCTCACTTTATTGTTCATTCCAATGTTGACCTGCAATCTCCAACTTATGTACACAAAAATTTAGAATCTAGTAGAGTGAGCACTTAGTTGTCACTCTATAGCACTGATTCCAGTTGCCCAAAGTCTCTCTTCATTAGAAAATAGCATGTTATATGTTACAATTTATGTTAATTTTGAGTCTCTAGACATGTAATCTATCATGTATGCTATTCTCTAGAATTAGAAAAAAAAATTACCGCTAGGTCTAGTCCCGAGAATATGCCCAAGGCTGGGCCCTCTGGTTTTCTCTACAAAAAACATGGCTTCCACGAGCCCCATGCTATATGCAGAGAATAAAACAGAGAAATATCTACAATCTTTGCAAAGAAGAAATGTGCTTCCAATGAAATTGTCAATGCAGTTTGCAGGTTTTAGATTGGATGGTGTGTTTGGATCGGTAGCTTGGTAATCCCTTTTATGGTAAATGTTTTAAACCTATCCACACCTAGTCTCTCAATTGCCACTGTTACGGGGTCCTGGCCTCTAACCTCAGCCAATTGACACTGCCCATTGGTGAATGCTTTTATGGCATTGTGCATAGCCCACAATCCATGGCCCATGTGTGACTAATCACAGGTTAGGACCGAAAGGCCATCGACGATGGATGCCCATAGCCCATTGTCGAGGCCCGAAGGCCTAAGCACTAGATCCAAATTGCAATGAGCATTGGCGAATGGTCATTGGCAACTATGAGCTACATTATTAATTTTCATAAAATCGAAGTACACGAATCCCTGAACATGATATGCGGATACATTATATAGGTTGATTATATATATATATATATATATATATATATATATATATATATATATATATATATATATATATATATATATATAGAGAGAGAGAGAGAGAGAGAGAGAGAGAGAGAGAGAGAGAGAAGGGAGAGATGCCCAACTCTTGAACATGGCATTGCTTGGCATGTCCGGTTCTTAAAAGTTGGCATCAAATTTAAACACCTATATGAAAGTAGTAACGAATGATCATGGAGGCCTCTTCTTGGGCGAAAGGCTGAACACCATCATTTGTTAGTTGAGCATTATTTTTTTGGGGAAGCTTTTCAAATTTATGCACTATCAAAGAAAAATGCAAGTTTGAGATGGCACATTAACTACCTTCTCACGGGTGGAATGTTTTCGCTAGCACCTCATTAGTACTCTATCCTGTTTTCAGATGAATCAATGTTCCTTGGAACATTTGGAAACGGAACCACATTATAGTATTTTGTTGAAACTTCAAATCATTACTCACTTCATTGTTCATTTCTAATGTTGAGCTGCAATCTGCAACTTATGTACACAAAAATTTAGAATCTAGTAGAGTGAGCACTTAGTTGTCACTCTATAGCACTGATTCCTACTGCCCAAAGTCTCTATTCATTAGAAAATAGCGTGTTATATGTTGAAATGTATGTCAATATTGAGTCGCTAGAAATGTAAGCTATCATGTATGCTATTCTCTAGAATTAGAAAAAAAAATACCGCTAGGTCGAGTCTCGAGAATATGCCCAAGGCTCGGCCCTTGGGTTTTCTCTACAAAAAACAGGGCTTCCAGGAGCCCCATGCTATGTGCAGAGAATAAACCAGAGAAATCTCTACACTCTTTCCAAAGAAGAAATGTGCTTCCTATGAAATTGTTAATGTAGTTTGCAGGTTTAAGATGGGATGGTGTGTTTGGATGGGTAGCTTGATAATCCCTTTTATGTTAAATGTTTTCAACCTATACAAACCTAGTCTCTCAATTGCCACTGTTAGGTCACCCTCGCCCCTGACCTCAGCCTATTCACATTGCCCATTGCTGAATGCTTATATGGCATTGTGCATAGCCCACCATGGCCCATGTGTGACTCATCACAGGTTAAGACCCAAGAGCCATGGATGATGGATGCCCATAGCCCATTGTCGAGGCCTGAAGGCCTAAGCACTAGATTCAAATTGCAATGACCATTGGCCAATGGTCATTGGCAACTATGAGCTACATAATTCATTTTCATAAATTGCAGTACACGAATCCCTGAACATGATATGCGGATACATCGTATAGTTTGATATATATATATATATATATATATATATATATATATATATATATATATATATATATATATATATATATATATAGAGAGAGAGAGAGAGAGAGAGAGAGAGAGAGAGAGAGAGAGATGCCCAACTCTTGAACATGGGCATTCCTTGGCATGTCCGGTTCTTAAAAGTGAGCATCATTCGATGCCTAGTCCATGGCTTGATGCTCAATAGCTATATCAAATTTAAACATCTATATGAAAGTAGTAACGAATGATCATGTAGGCCTCTTCTTGGGCGAAAGGCTGAACACCATCAATCATTACTTCAGCCTTATTTTTTTTGCAGAAGCTTTTCAGTTTAATGCACTATCAAAGAAAAATGCAAGTTTGAGATGGAACATTGACTACCTTGACACTACCCCCTCACATTTACTAGCTGCAAGTATACTTTAAAGATGGGTGGGCTAGCAAGGTTGACAAACCAACTAAAGAGATGTGTGGCATCCTCAAGAGGAATCAAACTAGAGTCTCTATTCCCTTCTCTGATAGGTAGTAATGGGGTCGAATCCAAAATGGAAGAAGAAAACAATGCTATTACTATTGACCATTTTACTCAACTCTTGGGGGTTTTGATGCCCCTTTCTCCCCATAGGAGGGACTGCATGGTGACCATCTCGAGAGTCTCTCCCTTGAGAATATCACATAAGTTGAAGTCTCTCCTTAATGCACCCAATTCTGATAATGAGATTCTTGAAGTTATTGATACACTCCCCAATGGGAAAAGCCCGGGTCCTAATGTCCTCACAAATGATTTTTTTAAGTCCTTCAGATAGGTGGTGGCCACCTCCTTGCAGTTGGTTTGGCATGAGGCTCTTGTTTTCACGGCCCTTCCCAAATGCCTAAACAATGGTGTCATTAAGATTATCCATATAAAAGGTAACAAGAATAGGATTGAAAACAGGCACCCAATCATGATGCTTCAAACAAGGTAAAAGAAGCAAGACATAATATTCCTTAAAATGAACTTCGACAAAGTGTACGACAGGCTAGAGATGGAAGTCATTCTCCAATCTCGAAAGACCTCTGTTGTAGTTAGAAATTTAGTAAGATGATTGCTACTTTGCTGGGGAATGCATCAATGCAAATAAATATCAATGAAAAATTATCAAAGGATATCTGACTAAAAGGATCTATTCAGCATCGCTATTTCCATAGAAGGGCTCAACTGTCTAGTGCAACATCACATTGAATTGGGCCATATTAAAGGTCTCTCTTTGCCTCTCACCATGGTCAGATGATCATGAGACTTTTTGCAGATGACGTGACTGCATTTTTGCACATTGATTTGACCAACATTAAAGCCTTTCGCGGGTGCCTTGACATTTTCTATGAGGCGTCTGATTCTGGAATCAACCACTCAAAAATTTCTTTTCGAGCCATCATCCCACCTCATCCCCAATTGCTACTTGACTAGGGTTGCCAAATTATCTTTTGGGGTCTGGTCGTCCACCTACTTGTTATTTAGATGGGCTTTGGTGTCTCGATGGAGAAATGATGGAACCGGGTCCTTTCCAAACTAGATAACAATTTAACATATTGGAAGGGCATGAGAATGAACCTCGCACGCCATTCAATGGTAATTAATACCTTCCTCGTCTCCTCGACCATTTACTTTCTCTCTTGCTAGAGACCAAAAGATCAAGATCTTAGCAAACTTGAAAGAATCTGTAGAAACTTTCTTTGGGGGGGCCACAACAAAAGAGGGGTCCTAAACTTAAATGGTCTACCTCCATCAACCAAAACGATCGCGGAGGTTAGGGCATTTTGGGTATTGAAGGCACTACTGATAAGTTGGCAATGAAATGGGTCGTGAGGGCTTGGTGTTACTCTGAGACCTCATGGGCCAAGCTCATGTTTAGGAACAAGAACATGATTATGTTGGTGGGCATCCCTAGTGAGAAGGACTTGGACCTCCTTAGCCTTTTTCGATCTCTCCTAAAGGCTTGAATCTTGTGCACTCCCTGTGGAAGAGTTGGAACAAGTTCAAACAATTTGTCAGGGTTAGAGAAGATTGGAAATGGGTGGCTAATATCAGAGAAAATGGCTCAATATGGTTTTTGATCTCCGACATCAGGGGTGTGGCTTCATGGAACATCCAAAATCCTAAGAGGCTCTAGAACAAGGGTTTCAAACATTGAAAACACCTCTAGAAACAAAAACCTGGCTAGTGGATCAGATTTGAGGACATAGACCCAAAAATAAGAGTGAAGTACGAAGAATGGACTCTCCTTTAGAGCAAATGCATCCCTTTGGAAGGTTTGAAAAACCCTTGTTCCATGAGGGTCCTATGTGGCACAATGGCAATCGACTATCCAGAATTCCTAGAATGAAGGTGAACACGAAGTATCATATCATGCTTAACAAGAAATGGTTCCTAACTTGGACAAGGCTAAATTGGGATTTGAATTTCATATCTATCTATCATCCTCTAATCAAGATCAGAAACTAGTTCCTCATGTGGAAAATTCTACACCGTGGTATCTGGACCAACCTAAAGGCTAATAAAATTTTTGGGGCTCTGTTGTGGGGCAAGCAATGCCGCCCTACCATCGAGGATCTGGGTAACATCTTCTTTGCTTGCGCCAAGTCTCTCCTACTCTAGGGAACCCTTGGGAATATTTTGAGGCTCTAGACACAAATCACCTGGAAGCAAGTGGTGCTTGGTGAAGAAATTGAAGAAACTTCTAGAAGATTTGGAGGGAGGAGTGTGCTAGCAATTTTGGACACCCTCCTAAAGAGTGGTCCATCGAGAAGTCTCTATTCCTCCTTGGCAAAAGAATCTACAAGTGTAAGAGGTCCCCAAATTTTAGGCATCATAAAGTGTTTCTCATAGAAAACAACAAGCTTAAACCCAAGTGGGCCCCGCATGAGGGGGACAAGAGGGTTGTTAACTAACTTTGTAATGCTCTCTAGACCCGCTATTTCTACCCTTGCTTTGTGAGATTTTCGGGTCCTAAGGGCACTAGTCCTATTCGTTTGTAACTTGTTCTTTCTTTTCTTTAATTAAAGTATGGGAGCGTAGGTCAAGGCCAAACTTCCTTTGAGAAGAAAAAAGAAGAATAAGGAAATAAAATTCATGATTGAAAAAATAACTCAATGCACCTTATCTACTATCAAATACCAGTTAATCTCATTTTTTTTCATGCTAGATTCATTAAAGTATCTATTAAGCTTCCTCATTTTTTTTCATGCACCTTATCTACCATCAAATACCAGTCAATCTCATTTGTTTCATGCTAGATTCATTAAAGTATCTATTAAGCTTCCTCACTAAAAGTGAACGATTGAAAATTCTTCATAATTTCCGGTTGTTTATGATTCTTAATAACAAGGTGATGAGAGGAAACATCCTCATATTTTTGTATTGTCCATGTTTTTCCGTGAGAGCCCTATAGAGAAGTTCTTAAAATATAAGATAAACCTTGAGCACATAATATGAAGAAACAGTGCTGGTAATGAGAGCCTCAAGGGTTGTCACATTTAGTATTTAACATTAATTTTTAAGCGTTTTTCATTCATAAACATGTTATTGTGACAAAAGATATCATAAATTTAAATTTGTCCTAGGAAAGCGGAATCATTATGTACTTTTAGGTTATAACAAGTATCAATAAAACTTCCTCACTAAAAATAAACAGAATCATTATGATGTTTATGATTCTTAACAACACGGTGATGGCAGGAAACACCATCATATTTTTGTATTCTACATGTTTCTCTGTGAGAGAACTGTAGAGAAAAGAAAAATAATAATCAATTTAAAAAGTAAAAAAGAAAGGGGGGTGATCTCCTCTTGATCGAGGTCTGTCTTGTTGCCGCCTTCCTCCTATAATCTTCACAAATCTCGGTGGATGTTAGTTGTGCTTTTCCATCTATCTCTCTCTCTCCCTCTCTCTCTCTCGTAAAGAACTTCTCTCTCTCTCTCTCCCCTATCCACTCTATGGTACGATATATGGCTATCTACCCGATTTAAAGTATTGTTTACGCTATTATCAATGAAAATCGGGATGGGAAATAGAGAAAACATGCGTCAATGATCAAAATGCCATTTTTTTTTCTAGAAAATCACATATTGCCTCTGAATTGAAGTTTTGGCCTTGTAGGCCTTCAATTCTGGAACACGGCAAATGGAACACGGCAAACTGATATGGTTCCCTATAATTATGTCAATCAAAGTGAAATCTTCCAACTTTCTGCTATGCATTGAGCTCGCTAATCTTACTCTGTTTTGCTTGCAAAATCTTCAATGAAATACTTATTCTAATAGGATGTGTGCTAGTTATCAAAGACAATGATAGGGGAGCTATCTACAAGAAAGCCTCCAAATCTTTCAGCACTCCTTGGCGCCCATAGATTGAATGGTCACGATGGGTTCCTCTTGAATGCTAGGGTGAATGCAATTGATGACATCAACTATTACATCAACTATATATATATATATATATATATATATATATATATATATATATATATATATATATATTGCACATTAACTACTTCCTGATTATAATAAGAAAAACAAAGAAATCTCAAGTTGCAAAAAAAGAACTAATGGTCGTGCCTTCACTACTATCAAACACTAGTTTATCCAAGTTTCTCATGCTAGATTGATTAAAATAGATATTAAGCTTTTCCATTAAAAATAAACGATGGATATGTCATCATATTTTCCAATTGTTTATGATTCTTAATAATACGGCTGATGACAGGAGACATTTCATATTTTTAGAATTTACATGTTTTTCGGTGAGCGAGCTGTAGAAAATTGCTTAAACTTTAAGGAAAAACTTTACAACATAATACCATAAAAGAACGTTGGCAGTGAGAGCCCAGAGAGCAAGAAGCATTTTCAGTTGAAGCCAACATTGTACGATTCTCATTACAATGGAGCAACGACCATTCCTTTACACTTTTTTTTTTTTTTTTTTTTTTTTTTAATATAAAGGAAGTTCGGCAATAGCCTACTCTCCCGGACTTGAATTAAATTAAGAAACAAAGGTACAAAAGAAGGGGACTAGTGCCCACGGGACCCCCCAAATCCCACAAAGCAGGGGAAGCTTGGTTGATTCCTAGGTTGCATTACAAAGAAGGTTGATCACCCTCTCGTCGCCCTCATGCGGGACCCACTTGGGTTTAAGCTTGTTGTTGATCAAAAGGAGGACTTGATGATGCCTGAAGGGGGGGGATTTCTTACTGTTGACAATCCTTTTGCCAAGGAGGAATAGAGATTTCTCAATCGACCACTCCCTGGGGGTGTCACCGAAGTTGAGGGCACACCGCACCCGCCAAATTTTCCACAGGACTTCCCCTCTGATTGCGTTCCAGAGAGCCGCAGAGCACCCAATCGCTTCACCCAAAAGGACTTGTTTCCAACAAAGCTGTTTCTGGACTCTGATTTTCAGTCCAACCATCTGCCAGATTCTGTAGGAGTTGGGGCAAGTAAGGAAGATGTGTGGGACATCTTCGATTGCGCGGTGGCAACGTTTGCACCACGGAGGGATCCCACAAATTTTGCTTGCCTTATGGTTAGTCCATATTCCTCGATGAAGAATTTGCCATAAGAGGACCGACTTCTTAATCTCTATAAGTGGGTGCCAGATACCCATGAATTTCATGTCCCACCGAAGCCGCGTCCAAGACAGACACCACTTCTTGTTGAGGCTGATCTGAAGGTCAGTCGTTTCATTGGTGTTCGGGAATTTGTTCGGGAATTTGAGTAGGCTGTTTCCATTGTGCCATTTGATACCACGCACATTCGGAGCGTCATGTCCCATGAGTAGTCGAGTTTCGTGCCGATCCCAGGCGAGGCATCTGCTTTGCAAGGTGTTCCATTCTTCGTAGGAGATGTTTATGCGAGGGTCGATATCCTCGTAGTTGATCCAACTGTTGGTGTCATGTTTCCAGAGTTGTTTCCATTTTTTGAATCCTTTGTTCCATAACTTCTTGGCATGTTGAATGTTCCACGGCTCCACACTCCGGATGCCATGAATCGGAAACCAGATAGAGTCGTTTTGTCTAATGCCGGCCGCCCACTTCCAGTCCTCACTAATTCTTGTGAAGCTTTTGACTTTATTCCAGCCCTTCCAAAGAGAGCATACGAGATTGGAGCCTTTCGGGAAGACAGGTATCGGGGAGAATAGCAGGGTCATGATGTCAAGGTTCTTCCAGTTCGGGAATCCCGTGAGGGCCAACTCATTTTTGTTTCTGAAGATCAGCTTGGCCCACGAGGCCTCCCTATTGCACCAAGCTTTAATCATCCATTTGGCTGCCAGTTTGTTAGCCATGCACCCAATGTCCAGGATGCCAAGCCCCCCGCTATCTCTAGGGCTGGTGCAGATGGCCCATTTGATTTTGGGCACCCCCCTTCTGTTATGGTCACCCGTCCAAAGAAAGTTTCTGCAGATGCTATTCAGTTTGGATAGGCCTTGCTCATTCGGTCTCCAGCAAGATAGGAAATAGATGGTAGACGAGAGGAGGAACGTGTTGATTACCATCGCCCGTCCAGCGAGATTGATTTGCATACCTCTCCAGTAATTGAGCTTGTTTTCAAGTTTGGCCAGCACCCAGTTCCATCGCTGCTCCATAGAGACGCCAAACCCCAAGGGGATCCCAAGCAGCCGAATGATTTGACCCTGCGGAATGATTTGGCAGCCATGATCAATGAGAAGGCCGGGTTGATGTCCCACAATGGCCCTAAAGGCGGTCTTATTGTGGTTGATTTTGGATCCAGAGGCCTCACAAAAGGTATCAAGACACCTCCAGAAAGTCTCCAGACTGGTATTATCATTGTGAACGAACGCATTCATATCGTCGGCAAAGCGTCTCATGATGATTTGACTGTGGGCGTGAGGTAGCTGGAGGCCTTTGATATTGCCAGCCTCCACATGATGAGCCACAAGTCTGCTCAGCCCTTCAGTGGCGATGGCAAAGAGAAGGGGGGCAAGAGGGCATCCTTGTCTAATAGATCTTTTAAGATGGATCGCCTTCGAAAGTTTGCCGTTAACGTTAATTTGGGTCGTTGCATTGCCGAGCAGGGTCGCGATCATCTTGGTGAATTTCTGACTACATCCGAGGTCTTGGAGCGACTGCAAAATATAGTCCCATTCTAGCCTATCGTAGGCTTTGTCAAAGTCGATCTTGAGGAAGACCACGTCTTGATTAGACTCGTTTGCAAATTGAATACCTTCCCAAATATCCATAATGGTTTCCAAGATAGACCTGCCTTTGATGAAGCCTTTTTGGTCCTCACTTAGCCAAGATCTCAGATGGCACGATATTCTATTGGCAATGACTTTGGCGATGATCTTGTATCCTGTTTGGAGCATCGTGATTGGCCGCCAGTTCTCGATTCTGTTCTTTTCCCCCTTCTTGTGAACCAGCTTGATAATTCCATTATTTAGACAAGAAGGAAGAGCCCCAAACTTTAGCGCTTCTTGCCAAACCAACCTAAGCGGGGTGGCAACCACCAGCTTGAAGGATTTAAAGAACTCATTGGTGAGTCCGTTGGGTCCCGGGCTTTTACCGAGAGGGAGGGCATCAATGACCTCAATGATTTCTGATTCAGAGATAGGGGCATGAAGTAGGGAGTGGAGGTTGGGTGGAATCCTCCGAGGGGAAACCCTAGAAATTGCAGCCATACAGTCCCTTCTATGGGGGGAGAGGGGGTTCGAGGTTCCCAGGAGACTCGTGAAGTGCCCTTCGATGATGCCGAAATTATCTTCTTCCGAATTGCATACGTTGCCGTGTGGATCAAGCAGCAGGGGGATCGAATCTCGATTTTGTTTCCTTTTAAGGATACGACACATCTCTTTGGTGGGCTTGTCGGCTTTGCCAGCCCACCACTCCTTGAAGAAAATTTGCAGGTTTTTCCTTTGTATTTCTTCCTCGTATCTCAACACCGCTCTGATTTTTCGGAGACCTTTCTGGGCTTGGTGTTTTCCTTTGTTCACTTCCTCCTCGAGCCGCCAGAGTCTGTGGTAAATAGCCTCCCTACGAGCCCGTCGCACAGTCTCGAGCGTCTTCTTAGTTCTGATCATGATCTTGCGAGACTTGTCGACCGCGCTTCTCCAGCACTTGGCTGGGGCCGAGCCAGAGGCGAACGCCACCTTCCACACATCGGCAATCTCTTGATGGACGGAAGGGAGAGAGAAGGTGGCAGCGTTGGCATGGAACCACGGAGCCTTGCGGATCTTGTTGGAAGGTTGAAAATTGATAACGATCGGGTAGTGATCAGAAATGGTGAGGTCGGTGCGTTGCACGATGGTAGGGAGACCCCACTGGTGAGTAAAACTCTGAGAGACGTAGCATCTGTCGAGCCTGGCTTTCCTCAGATCCTCACCCGCTTGTAGATTCGACCAGGAAAAGCCATTCGAGTCTTTGAATTCAACCAGATCCAAGTGGAGTTTGGTCAAGTCCCACATTTCTTTCTCCCGACTGTCAATGACCCTGCCCTTGCCCAACCATCTGTCCGTAGGGTCCTCCACCATGTTGAAGTCTCCACAAATCAGCACGTTGTGGGGAAGCGAGTCGAGTGAAGCCCAAGTGTTCAGTCTCTCCAAATCCCCGTTAGGGGCGTACAGAGAGACCATAGTGAAACACAGAGGAGCACCAAAAGAAACCGCAATCCAACGGTGACTAACATCTTCAATGGAGTTTACAAGCTTTTCAAGCCAGAGATGTTTAACACCGATAACCGTTCCTCCGGACCCCCGCTGGTGCTTCGTAGGGATCCACACATGGGCCGAGGAGACCTGTCTGAGCCGTTTCTGGAGGTCTTCTCCGTCAATTTTAATCTCTTGTATACATATAATGTCTGGGTTTAAGCTAATGTCGCGGAGCCACTGACCAATAATGGTCGCTCTTGAGGGGTCGGATAACCCTCTAGCATTTAGCGAGATGACGATCATTTTTGTATTGATCCCTCTTTACGGGAGGGAGCCTTGTCTTTTCTTCTCTTGGCTTCATCCTTCTTTTTCGCTGGGATCTGATCCCGATTTAGAAATCGGTTCTTGTGGGGGCTTTTCCAGGGAAACTCCATAGGCTGTTTCCCTTTGCGGGATGCTCCTTGCTGAGGAGAATTGGGCCCCGTGCTCGGCACCGTTTCCGGGATCGTTGATCCAATGATGGAGCTTTCACTGTCCATGTTGTCTTCATTACTCGTGTTGAAGCCATCTTCTTTGCTTGTGGTGTAACCCTCCTGGGGGGTTGCTTTGTTGACCTGTAACTCTATGGCTTCGTCGAAGGTGTCTACCTCATGTGACTTCCCACCTGGGTAGTCGAGCTCGTTGATCTCCTTTCCAAGATTGCAGTACAAATTGTTGTGGGGGGTACTTGGCAGGCTGTTTCTCTCACCGTTAGCTCTCGGACTTCTTTTCCTTCTTCTTCTAACTTCAGTAAAGCCATCAGCACCAGCTTGCGGATTGGGGAGGCCCTTGTCTTCCCCTTCCATGGTCGAGTGGATCATTTCGTCACAGTTGTCTTGAGCAGTTTTGGGGGCTTCTTGAAATCGCTTGTTTTTTTGTCTGAGAGGGCAGTCTTTAATCCTGTGACCTTGCTGACCACAGCGAAAGCACGCGTTGGGAAGGTTTTTGTAGGTGATATCCTGCTCCCAGACTTCACCTTCGCCCATGTCCACTTTGATCGTTGCTGGAAGCGGCGAACTGAGGTCGGCCTCGACGCAGGCTTGTGGGTGCCACCTAGCATTGAAAGAGTGTCTTGCACCTTCATAGATGAGACCACCAATGTCTTCGCGTGAGGCCAACGGCTTGCCGATAGGAGAGACAATGTCCCACACGAAGTTGTACAGGAAGTATGGGAGGTTTGGGAGCTCAACCCAAAGGGGGTACCGAAGAGATTTCGATTTGTCGGGAGTGAAGTCCGGGGACCATCTGAATAGGCACAGGGTCGCCCGACCGAGCTGCCAGGTGCCCACGCTTAGGGCTTGGAACGCCATCTCTTCATTTTCGAAGATTAGCAGCATGTGGTTAGCTGGTAAGAACTGACATTTGCTGACAATTAACCCGCGAGGGAACCACTCTTTTCGAAGCCATTGTCGCACGATTTCGAGCGGGGGCCTGGGGCCAAACACTTGGCCGACTAGGCAAACTTTCTTGAGCTCCTCCTGAGCAGATAGAACTGCGGGTCTACTGAGGGACACGATGGGGGGGTCAACACTTTCGGATGGTCCAGGGGCGGCACACGAACCCCCCTCCAGCAGCGCGGCCAGTGTATCGGTCTCTCCAGGGGGAGGGGCCCGGTTATTTTTTACGAGGGAGGATGAAGCCATAACCATGGCCAACCGGAGCTTGCTCCACAATAACTTTTTAATACCCGACGGTGAAGCCCGTCATCAAAGGAAGCAAAAGGTCCACAAGCACGGTAGACGCTCCCCACCGAGCACAACGAAGTCTCGGACAAGCGGGCCAAGATCCAACAAAAAGGGGCACTTTTTCCTTCTCAAATTTCTTTTCTTTTTTTTTCTCTTTCTCTCTTTTTTTTTCTTCTTTTTTCTTTCTTTTCTTCTTTTTTTTCTTTTCTCTTTTTTTCTTTTTCTTTTTTCTTCTTTTTTCTTTTCTTTTTTTTTTTTCTAAAAGCTCCCTTTTACTTTACGGCGACAGCAAAACCCTCACGCGTAGCTCTCTTAATTCAACACTTCTTCTCACGAACCACTTTCAGAAGCTTAAAGCTTTTAGCTAATCGATTAGCAGACTTCATTCGACAGCACGCATTTGTCATTGAAAAAACCACGCGAATGATTTGAGGATCGTCCCTTACTCGTAGCCACGTGCATAATAACTCGGTGAGTGATTCTTTTCCGCTCACATTCGTACTTTGAAAAGGACTCGAGGCGCCGCCAGTTAGATCCTCACAGGCCTAGTCGAAGAACGAGCCCGCAAATTCCCTGTCGATCGCGCAGCACCCCAAGGCGAAGATCTAGTTCCCAGTCGATCGCGACTGACTGGGAACGCGATGGACAAAAAACCAATTCAGTCCAGTTCCCTGTCGATCGCGACCGATAGGGAGCCCAGTCGATCGCGATGGATGGGGAACGCCGACCGACACCTGCTCCGGATTTCAAAGAGCCACCGTCGCAGCAGCTTGCTTCTCCGAACAGCAAGCAAGCACCCTTCACTCCGTCGCGTCACTCAGCCTCCGTCCGTAGCCTCCGCCCGTGGACTCAATGATTGTTCATCATAGCCATAGCGGTCATCATTGCAAGGTCAAGAACGTCAGCCTCCGACAACTGCTCTTCAGCTCCGACAGCAGCCTCCGTCGCGTCACTCAGCCTCCGTCCGCACGCACATCATCCACACTCAGCAGCCTCCGTCCCCACGCACATCAGCTCCGATGAAGGTGTAGTTGGATCATCCTCGAACAGATTGCAAGCGACAGTCACTGCTGCTTCTTCTTCCAAATTCTCATAGCATGATCTTCCTTGCTCCGATCAAATGTTGCTTCCTTTACACTTCGACTTCGCCGCTTCCGCACTGTAATATTCTCCCTCTCCATCAAAATTCGCATACATAAAGACAGTGACTTCTTTTGAATTGAGTATGCAAGTTGTCCTTATTTATGTGCTGTAACTTGCACGTTTTCTTGTTCGGCGAGAAATTTGCGCTTCGAGGCAGCTCTGTCTTCGTTGATAGTTAGCTTACACAGAGGGTAGGTGATCTTCTTGCCGTTAAACGCATACGTCCGCGCTGGTCGAGACGTACTGCTCCACGCTGACCTGCGCCATCGTCATTGTGCTCTTCTGATCATATTCCCATACAGAGAACAATATTCTCATACAAAGAGAAAGGAAACGATTAAGACACCGACATAAAGGGAATGATTAAAGGAGATGCGAATAGTTACGTTGGGCAGAAAAATGTCGATGTTGGGTTGTCCATTTAAACGTTCAATCAGTTTCTATCGTCCTTGACAGCCATTTCACAGAGGATAGGTGACATGCTCACACTCCCACGCATGCCTTTGTGCTGATGAAAACGTGCTTGCGCGGTGTATCTTCTCCATTGGCATTGTATTCTTCTCCTGGATTTCAATGTTGATCACTGCCAAGGACTGAAAAGATGCAATCCATTAGTTGTTACAGTAACGTTTGTTTGAGCTTCGGACAGGTCTTATATTCATTTTGAGTAATGAAGAGAGTGCACAATAGGTTTTTGTTGCACACGCATTTGTCCATCCGATTGATATTATCCATGTTTTTCCGTGAGTATTTCTTAAAATAGAAGAGAAACATTTCGCAGAGTATGGGGAAACAACGTCGGCAATGAGAGTCCCAAGAGTTTTTTTCAGCTCGAGCCAACATTGTACAACATTGTCCCAATGCTTTCCATTGACTAGCATCTTAAACTTTGATGCTTGTGCACTGTAATATTCACGTACGTAAGAACAGTGACTTGTATCCAATTGAGTATGCAGGTTGTCCTTACTTACTTTCGTCTTTGATAGCCATTGTAAAGAGAAAAGGTTTGCGGATGAAGTCACACTTGACTTTTAGTCCTTCTGCTAAAACTGGAAGGACGAAAAGACTGATTACTGGAAAGGACTTCTATCAGCTTCGGGACGAGTAATAAAGACAGACGGCAACAGCTGATCTGCCCACGATCATCTTCCCGTCTTTTTTTTTTTTTGGTATAAAATGAAGTTCGGCCTTGGCTTATTCTCCCGGACTTTAAAATGAAGCTTATTCTCCCGGACTTTAATTAAAGAAAAGAGAAAAGTTACAAGTGAATGGTTCATCTTCCCGTCTTCCGGTGATGATCTGGTACGTATTTTATGTGTCCTCACGTTCCATAACAGCAGTCGTCCCAATTGCAACTCGTATGGCTCCATTGACAGCAGACAGATGATGAATGGGTTCATCATCCCGTCTTCCGGTGATGATCTGGTACGCATTTTATGTGTCCTCACGTTCGATAACAGCAGTCGTCCCAATTGCAACTCGTATGGCTCCATTGACTCTTTGGGAGATTTGGAGGCAGCGATGCGCTCTCAACTTTGGCCAAACCCCAAAGGAATCGTTGATTGAGAAATTCTTGTTTCTTATAGGTAAAAGAATCTCCCGAAATAAGAATTCTCCATCATTTAGTCACCAATATATTTATCTCCTTGTTGATAACAAGCTGAAACCTAAAAGGGTCCCGCATGAGGGAGATGATAGATTTGTACGCTTCATTTGTAATGCCCTCTAGCTTACCGAACTTGTCCGGTGCTTTGTGGGATTTGGGGGGTCCCATGGGCACTAGTCCCATTCACGTGTAACTTTTCTTCTTTATTTTAATTAACGTCCGGGAGAATAGACCAAGGTCGAACTTCCTTTTATAAAAAAAAAAATCAAATTGAAGTGGAAAGTTGTAAGACGCTGGTGAGAGGACGTCCATATTGAGTGTGTAGCAGATTGTACAATTGCTTTCCCAACAGAAGAAAGAAGGGCCTCATCCTACGATTATGTTTGCTATGTATTCTGAAAAGAATGTCGATTAGAAAATCTTGAATGGAGGACAAGACGTGGAGTAGTTTGACAAGAGTGCTCCATCCTCGCCTGTTCTAGGGTTTGGTTGGTGGCCTCCCGTATCCATCGTCCTCCCCCTCTAGTGGGGGAGGCGTCTTTGTGTTCGTGCCAGCTTCTTCTCCCTCTGAGGAACAGGCTATCTGTTCTCGGGGAGGAACAAGGTGTCAACCTCGGGTGTAATCCTATGCCTTCTGGGAACCTCCATGTCACCAATGGTCTAGCTTCTGTCCCCATGATTGGGTCGGATGCCATGTGTCAAAATGTAAAACATGAACTGAATGTTGGCAAGAGTCCCTCTATTCCGCAGCAAGAAAGATTGGCACGCCCTTCTCTAATGAGGTCTTATGTTGACCTGGCTAGAACAAAGAACAACTATGAAGGTGCCTTCTATGACATTCATCATTTTGATGGTACTATTTGTTCATCTCCTTCACCAAGTAAAGGAAAAAGTAAGGTCTCTGAAAACACCATGAGCTTGTTCTCAATAATGTCCCAAGTGATGAAGATCAGGATGCCTTAATCATAGATAATTCCTAATTAGATATCTGGCATGAGCATCTTAGTGATAGAGTTGTCATCGGTCTGTGTCATGGTCCTAGGCCAGGGCAAGAGATTCTAAAAGCTTGGATAAAATCTCATTGGGAATCTAGAGGACTTATGGTCAAACACATTTAGTATTGCCCTAATAATTATGTCTTGTTTTTTTTTTTGAAGATGCTAATAGTGCTCTGCATGTAATAAGTGAAGGCCAGTGGTTAATTAAAAATATCCGTGTGTCTTTTTTTAAATGGTATATTGGGTTTAACCCTAAAGGGCCCAAACCCACCAAAATCCCTATTTGGGTGGAGTTCCTTGAGTTACCCATTGATTACTACCCATGGGTTGAGAGTTTAGGAAAGATGGAGGTCCTTGGTCAAAAGGTCAGAAACAACAATATTAACCTAAAGTGGGACCCTCAAGTTTTAATAGAAGTAGACATAGCTAAAGAGATCAAACCCCTCATTGTTATCAAAGATTCTAGCAGTAAAAAATTACACACCGAAAAGGTTTTGTATAGAAATATTGTGAACGGTTGTTGTAACTGCTATAAACAAGGCCACATCATCAAGGATTGTCCCTTGCTTCACGACCAAAAGACTCGGGAGGGATTAGAATGCAGTAAAGAGTCAGACAAGGGTTTTCAAAATAATAGGACCTCTCCCATCCCCCATGTAAAACAAAAGACTAATAAAGGAAAGAAGAAAGGATTCAAGTTTGACAACATGTTTGGTGTCTTATTACAAGAAGTGCATAACCCCTTTGATGACAGCCCCGTTCGGCCTCACAATTATGAATCCCTATACCCTAAAGAAAACATGGATCCTAATGAAATGTTGGTAGGTCCTAGCAAGGCTGTTGTAGATGGTTCTAAGGTTCATCAATCTAAGAAGGATTTAGGATGACCGTGGTAGGAAAAATTATAAAGTGGTCAATTCTCCTTTACACAATGATCTTAAGGGAAAGGTAATCTCTTATTTTAACCCTGATTCCTCATCCTGTTTTGCAACTAAATTGTCTACTGAAGTGTTCTCCTAGGAACTAGATGCCATAGACCAGGATAAACTAGATAACATGGACAATGATGTTATCAATGATGAAATTGTGCCTATGTCACAGGATGATGAAGTACCAAGCAATTGGTTGTCTCAAATAAACCTAAAAGAAAAGAAGTTGTGAGATCATCCATCTCAGCAATTAAGCCTACAAAAAATAGTAGGAAATAACTTCTAGTGTTGTTTGTCATGTCTGAACTCTTTATTCTTTCCATGAATGTGAAGGGTCTTACAGACCCTATTAGACCTAAAATGATTAACAGGTGGATTTAGTCCTTGCACAAACTCCCTGATGTTCTTTGTTTAAAGGAGGTTAAAATTGGTCGTGATTCTCTCAAATTTAATCTCAATTCTTTATCTACTTTATTTCAGGTGGCTTTTCACTAATCACCAGGATGGTAAAGGTGGAGCTGTCATTGGGATCTCTAAGGCCCTCGTTCATACTTTGGCTGGTAATGCCTCAGGTAACTCCAACCAATGGTGCTCTATGAGTTTGGGTAACCCTTATAACCTAACTATCATCTCTGTTTATGCTTCTGAGAACACTTTGGGTAGGAAAACGTGTTGGGAAGAGCTCAAAAAATTACAAGGACCTACCATTTTGGTAGGAGATTTTAATATGGTGACGTGTACTATGGATAGGTGGAAGTCTAAGGGTAATACCATTAATGGTTCTGAAAAAGATGTTTGGAATGAGTTATGTAACTTGCATGATTTTACGGATATATCTCAAAATTTTGGTTTCACTTGGTCCAATAAAAAAGTTGGTAATGCTTATATTGCTACTAGATTAGATACATGTTATGCCAATAATACTATTTTGCAAAAGAGTTGAGATGTGAGTGTTCATACTGATCGTTCCCTTCTTGTTTTTGACCATCAGCCCTTAAGTATCACCTTTAAGATGGGTAGTCCTTCCTTTAGGTCTGGGTGGCCCCATCTTGATGCTAACCTTCTCAAGCTCTCTTGTATTTTGACCGAAACTAAAAGGATTTTCTCCCATCATTTTAATAACACTAGTTCTCCTTGTTTGTCTTGGGAAAAAGCGGTGAAAGAAGTCCAACTTTTGTTCACTCATTTTAAGAAACAAGCCAAGGAGGTTAGAGCCAAAAGAAGAAATAATATTGTAGAGAAGTTGAAAGCTCTAGATGTTAGTTCTCAAGAATACCACAATTTACACTTGAGATTGAGTAAGGAAAGTTATCTTGAAGCTACTTATTCTCTTGCCTCATCAAAAGAGTTTTGGAGTGGGAAATGGACAAGAACAAGAAGCATATGTTCTCTCTATTAAAAGAAAACAAAGTCACGGATTTCATCCCTAAGTTGAAAAAATGAGAAGGTGGTCACACTATAAATATTGTGGAGACTCTACAGGAAGCCCCTCACTGCCGGTGAGATCAAAGAAACCATCTAAAAATTGAAACCTTGTAAGTCTCCACGATTTGATGGTCTTCCCAATGAGTTGTTCATGATGTTATGTGATTTTCTCACTCCTTATATTCTCTTGGTGTGGGAAGAGCTTCTAGCAAAGGATTTCTCCCTTGCCACATCAACACGAGTTATGAGACTTATAGACAAAAGGGGGAAAAAAGATGAACTAAATAAGTGGAGACCCATTACTTGTCTTAACACCATTTACAAAATTATAGCTTCCACCATAGCTAGAAGACTTAGTCCCTCGATGAAATTCTTTATTCTCCCTGAGAAAAAGGGCTTCATTAAAGGTAGATACATTCTTGATGCCATTATTTCTCTTTGGGAAGGTATGGAAAATGCTAAGGAAATTGGTCAAGATTACTACTTTTTCAAAACTGATTTTGACAAGGCTTATGACAGGATTAAGTGGGATTTTATTCTCCAATCTTTGCATGATATGGGGGCTGGGAAAATATTAATTAAAAGTGTTAGTAATATTTTTGGGAATGTGTGCTCTTGAGTTGCTATCAATGGCCACATTTCTGATCCTTTTAGACTCAAGAGATCCATTAGACAGGGCTGCCCTCTTGCCCCTCTTTTATTTGCCATTGCGAGTGATGCTTTGGGTTGGCTAGTGAAAGATGCTATGAGTTGTGGTTTGATAAGAGGTATAAATGTTCATAATTCCTCTTCCCCTCAGGGGTTGCAAATGTTTGCTGATGACACTAATGTTGTTTTGAATGCAGATGACCTTTTTGTGAGAAAATTTTTGGAATGCTTGGAGACTTTCTACCTTGCTAGTGGATCCAAAGTTAATCATACTAAAACTGGTTTTAAAGCTTCTAATGATTTTCTGCCTGATTGTGTAAAACGTCTTGGCTGCAACATTATTAAGGATCGGGAGATTTTTCAGATTGTTGGGGATTCCTATGGGATTCAAGGTTACCTTTGCCCAAAGGTGGGAGTGGGTGGTTGAAAATTTTATAAAGCATTTGCTCTTCTGGTATAATGCTAACAGTTCACTCCCCCATAGAACTTTTGTTCTTAACCACTACATCCTCCCTAAACTTGTTTACTTCTTGGCTTCTTCGTCTCCTTCCAATAAGCAAATTGAACAAGTTAATTCTTTGGCTAGGAACTTCGTATGGGGAAGTAAATCTGACCAAAAGAAAATCCCTAAAGTTGCTTGGAGAATTTGTTGTTTACCTAAGTATCAGGGAGGTTTGGAAAAAATAAATCCTAAAAAGTGTGTTGATAACCTAGCTGCTAAATGGATATTGAGATTTCTGTATTGTAATGATGTGTGATATTGTCTCCTTAAAAGAAATGTGGCTAGGTTCTGTTTGACTCATTACAGAGCTTGGAAGAATATCAATCTTTGGGACATTGTGGTATCTCCTCACTCTGTCACCCTTTATGGCGGCCCCCTAGTGTGTAGAATGTGACAGGCTTGGTTCAAAGCTAAACAATTCTTCACCCCTTCTCTAGATATGATGTATTCTTATGAATTTTATATGCAGAAATCTCCTTGGTTATAGTGGTTAGCCTTCTGCAACATTAAAAGAATTGCTATCAGAGAGCACCGTGTCACAAAGCCGGTGTTACTACCTGAAGTGACTTTATGTGTAATGGAAGGGTAAGCAATGTCCACCATCTTTACTTATCCACTAATTGGTCTATGTCTTGTTTGTAGGTGCTTCACATTCAAAGAGATATGTTGGTGGAAAATCTTTGTAGCTAGCACAGGAAGAAACTAACCCTGCTTGATATTGTTGCTCTCATATTAAGGAATTACGCCATACAAAAGGTGTCGAGGCAACTCCAAAACACCTCAATACAATTGCTATCATTAAGAACAAAGGCATTCATGTCATCGACAAAGAGTCTAGCAATCATTTGGCTGTGACCAAGAGGTAGGCAGAGGCCCTTGAGATTTCCAGCATCCAAATGATGCTTAAATAGGCGACTAAGGCCATCCCAGGCGATAGCGAAGAGTAGTGGAGCCAGTGGGCAGTGTTGCCTCATAGATCTTTTCAAACATATGGGTTCAGAGAGCTTAGGGTTGATATTTATGCTTGTTGAAGTGTTTTGGAGTAGAGTGGAAAACATCTTCGTGAACTTTTGGCTACATCCAAGATCTTTCAGAGATTGAAGAATAAAGTCCCATTCCAATATGTCATATGCTTTGTCAAAGTCGATCTTAATGAATACCAGATCTTGAGCAGACTCCTAAGCAAACGCAAGGCTTTCCCAAATATCGACAATATCTTCAAGTATAGATCTACCTTTGATAAAGCCTTTTTGGTCCTCAGAAAGCTAAGACTTTAAATGACCAGATATTTTGTTGGTGATTACTTTGGCGATTATCTTGTATCCAGTTTGGAGCACGGTAATCGGCCACCAGTTTTCAATTTTGTTCTTATCTCCCCTTTTGTGAATTAATTTGATGACATCATTATTAAGACACTTAGGGAGGGCACCAAAGGAGACAGCCTCTTGCCACACCAGACGTAGCGGGGTGGCCACCACGTGCTTAGAGGACTTGGAAAACTCATTGGTTAGTCCAACATGGCCCGGACTTTTCCCATTGGGGAGAGCCTCAATAACCTCAATAATTTCGTTCTTTGAAATGTTAGCATCCACTAGAGAAATCATGTTCGGAGGGATTCTAGGTTCAACAACCCTTGAGATGGATGCCATGCAGTCATGCCTGTGCGGGGAAAGAGGAGTCGAGACCCCAAGAAGATGGGTGAAGTGCTCGACGATGATAGATCTATTCTTAACTTTCGTGCTACGTTCGATCCCATTGTTGTCGACCAAGAAGGGGATGGCTTCCCTACCTTGTTTCCTTTTAAGGATGTTACACATCTCTTTCGAAGGTTTGTCAGCCTTCCCCGCCCACCAATCTTTGAAAAATATTTGTAGATTTTTCCTTTGAACCTCTTCCTCGAGTCTTAGTCTTCCCCTTAATTTCAGAAGCCCTTGTTGGCATTGCATGTTACCTTTGTTCACTTCTTCTTCAAGACGTGAGAGCCTCCTATACATCGTTTCTCTCCTTTTATTTTGGATATCTCTTATGGCCTTATGCGTCCTGATCAAAATTTTTCTAGTTCTTTCCATCGCGCTTCTCCAGCATTTAGCCTGTTCATTATAGTGGGCAAAAGCCTCTGCCCAAACTGTGAAAATTTCTTGGTGGAGAGAGGGGAGGGAAAATGACGTCTGGCAAGCCTCAAAGCAAGGAGCTTTTCAAAGCATGGGAATCGGTTTGAAAGACAGAGTAATCGGGTAGTGGTCTGAGAAAGTTAGGTCCATAAGTTGGGAAATGGAAGAAATACCCCACTAGAGGATGGTGTTTTGGTTGATGTAACATCTATCAAGTCTTGCTTTCCTCAGAGAGTCCCCCAATTGAAGGTTAGACTAGGATCCTACTTCTTTTTTTTTCTTTTGATCTTCTTTTTTCCTCCCAACTTCTTGATTTAGGATCCTACTCTTGAGGGGGCTCTTTCAAGGCATGCCCAATGGTTGTTTCCCTTTAAGCTTTGACTTTTGTTGAGGTATGCTTGGCATGCATACTAGAAGAGTAGGGCAAAGAAAGGAGCTTTCACTCTCTTGTTTGTCTTCATTGCTAGTAGTGAAGCCATCCTCGTTACTGGTGGTGTAACCTTCTTGGTTGTCTTCTTTGCTGGTATAGCATCCAATGGAATTGTCAACTAGGTCTTCTTCGTAAAGGTTATCCCCTAGGAGGTCGACCTCATTAATCTCCTTTTCTAGGTTGCAATACATGTTATTCGCAGGAGCAATGGTCATAACCTTCCTTGCTAATGATCTTCGAGGGCTGACTTTCCTCCTACATCTTACTTTGGTGAACACTTCTGGATCTATCTCTACAACACCAGTGCCCTCTTCTGGATCCGTTAGCATGACTTTGGCCTCTGTTCGTTTCTAGTAAGTTAAAACCATTCAACCCGTGCTATATGTCCTGATCTGCAATAATAGAAGCACTCTCATTGCAACGTTTTTTTTAATAAAAGGAAGTTTAGCCTTAGCCTATTCTCTCGGACTTTAATTAATAAAGAAGAAAGGTTACAAATGAATGGGACTTGTGCCCATGGGACCCCCCAAATCCCACAATGCAGGGGAGGAGTATGTGAAGCTAGAGGGCATTACAAATGAGGAAGATAAATCTAACATCACCCTCATGTGGGACCCATTCGGGTTTCAACTTGTTGTTTTTGACGAGATAAATATAGTGGTGTCTAAACGGTGGAGATCTCTTATCTCGGGAAATTCTTTTACCTCAAAGAAACAAGGATTTCTCGATCTACCATTCCTTAGGAGTTTGGCCAAAATTGATAGCACATCGCTCCCTCCAAATCTTCCAAAGGGTCGCACCCCTAATCGCATTCCACAGCCTCGATGAGCAGCTGACCGCCTCACCCAATAGCACCTGTTGCCAATTGATTTGGTGCGTGAGTCTCAATATCCGGGTCACGTGATGAGAGATAACACGGGACTTAGGGCAATCGAAGAACAGGTGATTTAAATCTTCGATGCATCGATGGCAACGCTTGCACCGTGGCGACACACCACAAATTTTGTTAGCCCTTGCATTGGACCAGATACCTTTGCGCAAAATCTGCCACATGAGAACTGACTTTTTGATCTCAATCAGGGGGTGCCAAATAGACATGAACTTTAGTTCCCATCAAAGTTTGGTCCAAGAAAGGCACCGTCTCTTGTTCAGAATGTGATGAACATCTAAGTTCTCTTTGAAGCTATGGATTCTGGATAGTTTCTTTCCATTGCTCCATTTGAGGCCCTCCAAGCAAGGAAGATCCTGACCGCAGAGAAGGCAGGTAGTTGAGCGGTCCCATGCTAAACACCTCCCTTGAAGAAGAGTCCATTCCTCTAGGGTAACTCTAAGGCTCGGGTCCAAGTCTTGGAACCTAATCCACTGGCAGGTTTCTTGTTTCCAGAGTTGTTTCCACTGTTTGAACCCCTTGTTCCATAACCGCTTTGTAGTTTGGAGGTTCCAAGACTCCACCCCCTAATGCCACTGATCGCGAACCAAATAGAGTCATTTTGTCTTATCCTAGCCGCCCACTTCCACTCCTCACTGATTCTGATGAATTGTTTGGCCTTGTTCGAACTCTTCCATAAAGAACACACGAGGCTAGAGCCTTTAGGGGACACTGGGTGGGGGGAGAACAAAAGCGTGAGAATTCGTATGTCCTTCCAACTAGGATGGCCAACTAAGGTAAGGTCTTCCATGTTTCTGAAGATCAATTTAGCCCAAGAGGACTCACTATTTCTCCAAGCCTTGATAAGCCACTTTGCCGCTAGCTTGTCAGCCAATCAAGCGATATCCAAGATTCCCAAGCCCCCTGAGTCTTTCGGGATAATGCAAGTTTCCCATTCGATTTTGGGAATCCCCCTGCTGTTGGGGTCCCCAGTCCAAAGGAAGTTTTTGCAGATTCTTTCCACTTTGGCCAAGTCTTTCTCCTTAGGTCTCCAACATGAGATAAAGTAAATAGTTGTAGAAAGAATAAATGTGTTAACAACCATAGCACGCCCTGCCAAGTTGACTTGCATACCTTTCCAATGATTTAGTTTGCTATCCAGCTTGGATAGCACCCAATTCCATCGTTGGTCCATTGAGATGTCGAATCCCATCGGAATGCCAAGGAGATGGAAGACTTGACCTCTAGGGATAACTTGACACCCTTGATCTAACAACAATTGGGGTGTAGGTCCACTGATTGCTCTAAAAGTAGTTTTAGCATGGTTGATTTATGACCCTGATGCCACACAAAAGGTGTCAAGGCACCACCAAAACACCTCAATGCTGTTTATATCGTTGTGCACGAAGGCATTCATGTCATCGGCAAAGAGTCTCGCAATCATTTGGCCATGATTTAGAGGTAGGGAAAGACCCTTAAGATTGCCTGCATCCATGTGATGCTTTAATACGCAAGTGAGTCCATTCGAGGCGATAGCGAAGAGTAATGGAGCCAGACGGCAGCCTTGCCTGATTGATCTTTTTAAACAAATGGGCTTAGAGAGCATACCGTTGATGTTTATTCTAGTTGAAGCGTTTCCAAGAAGATTGGAAACCATCTTCGTGAACTTATGGCTGCATCCAAGGTCTTTCAAGGATCGAAGAATAAAGTCCCATTCCAATCTATCATATGCTTTGTCGAAGTCAATCTTAATGAAAACAAGATCTTGTGCAGACTCCTCAGCAAACGCAACGCCTTCCCAAATGTCAACAATTGCTTCAAGTATAGATCTACCTTTGATAAAACATTTCTGGTCCTCACAAAGTCATGACTTTAAATGACAAGAGATTCTATTGGCAATAACTTTTGCAATTATCTTGTACTCGTGTTTGAAGCATGGTAATCGGTCGCCAGTTTTCAATTTTGTTCTTATCTCCCCTTTTGTGGATTAACTTGATGACTCCATTATTAAGACACTCGGGGAGGGCACCGAAGGAGAGAGCCTCTTTCCACACTAGACGCAGTGGGGTGGCCATCTCATGTTTGAAGGACTTGAAAAACTCATTGGTGAGGCCATGAGGACCCGGGCTTTTCCCATTGGGAAGAGCATCAATAACCTCAATAATTTCATTCTCGGAAATATTAGCATCCAGTAGAGAAATCATGTTATATGGGATTCTGGATTGAGCAACCCTAGAGATGGTTGCCATGGAGTCACGCCTCTGCGGGGAAAGAGGAGCCGAGACCCCGAGAAGATGGGTAAAGTGCTCGACGATGATAGATCTATTCTCAACTTTCGTGCTACATTCAGTTCCATTGTTGTCGACCAATAATGGAATGGATTCCCTAGCTTGTTTCCTTTTGAGGATGTTACACATCTCTTTCGATGGTTTGTCAGCCTTCCCCGCCCACCAATCTTTGAAGAATATTTGAAGATTTTTCCTTTGAACCTCCTCCTCTAATCTTAGTCTTCTCCTGATTTTTAAAAGACCTTGTTGGCAATGTAAGTTACCTTTGTTCACCTCTTCTTCAAACCGTGAGAGCCTCCGGTACACTGTTTCTCTTCTTTTTTTCCAGATATCTCTTATAGCCTTTTGAGTCCTGATCAGAATTTTTTTAGTCCTTTCCACCGCGCTTCTCCAGCACTTAGCCGGTTCATTACAATAGGCAAAGGCTTCCGCCCACACTGTAGAAATTTCTTGGTGGAGAGAGGGGAGGGAAAATGATGTCTGACAAGGATGAAACCAAGGGGCTTTTTGGAGCATGGGAGTCGGTTTGAAAGATAGAGTAATCGGGTAGTGGTCCAAGATAGTCAGGTCCATGTCTTGGGAAATCGAAAGAATACCCCACTAGAGGAAGGTGTTTTGATCGATGTAACATCTATCAAGTTTGGCTTTCCTCAAAGACTCCCCCAATAATTTTATCCCATATCTCTTTCTCCTATCCGTCAATAATTTTTCCCTTGTTATTCCATCAGAACATTATGTGAGAGGGAGTCGAGGGAAGCCCACGTATCAATTCTATCCGCTTCACCATTAGGGGCATAAATTGAGACCACAGTGAACTGAAAAGGGAAGCCGATAGAGGCAGCAATCCAACGATGATTTCGAACTTCAAAAGTCAAGGTCACACTGCCAGACAAGGCTGCCCTCTTTGAGGGGAGGGACCCGATCTTTTTTCTTCTTGTGATCTTCTTTTTTCCTCACAGTTTCTTAACTTAGGATCCTACTCTTGAGGGGGCTCTTCCATGGCATGCCCGATGGTTGGTTTCCTTTAAGCTTTGACTTTTGCTGCGGTAATCTTGGAATGCATACCGGAAGGATAGGGCCAAGGAAGGAGCTTTCACCGTTTGGGTTGTCTTCATTGCTAGTCGTGAAGCCTTCCTCTTTACTCGTGGTGTAACCTTCTTGGTTGTCTTCTTTGCTAGTAGAGCACCCAAGGGAATTTTCAGTGGGGTCTTCTTCATAATGGTTGTCCCCTGGTAAGTCGACCTCATTAATCTCCTTTTCTAGGTTAGAGTACATGTTATTCGAAGGAGCAATTGTCGTAGTATTTTTTGCTGTTGATCTTCGAGGGCTAACTTTCCTCCTATGCCTTGCTTCAGTGAATCCTTCTGAATCCGTGTCAACAACTTGTACCTAGCCTTTAGGCCAGTAATATGGATCCATTGATGGGCAGACAGAAGCAGAGAGATAAGATCATTGCAACTTGTACGTAGCCCGTAGGGCAGTAATATGGATCCATTGATGGGCAGAAAGAAGCAGAGAGATAAGATCGTTTCCTTTTGTGTTTATTCCATACTCACAGAAGTGGACGCATGACGTGACAAAGAGACGGCAGTCAAGATCTTCAACCTTGGCACATGGGGGTAGTAATCTTGTCCTTACGACTAAGAGATTTGCGTGATATGACACTCACCTTTTTGTTTTTTGGGAAGTTTCTTCTGACTAGGAAATTGAAATTGATGAGACGATAGAAAAGTTCTTTTCATCAATTTTGTGTTAGTTAAGTGAGGAAAAATGTGAAGGGGAGAAAAGAAAAAAGGGGAAAACAATAAAAAAGGACAGAAAAAAGAAAACAAAAGAAGATAAAACTAAGAACAAAAAATAATAATCAATTTAGAAAGTAAAAAAGAGAGTTATTTCCTACTGATCGAGATCTCGCTTGTTGCTCCCTTTTCTCTTACGATCGTCACAAATCTCCAAGCCAGTAAGGTGGACACTAGCTGTGAATGGGCCACTTAATTCTTTGTGTGTCTCTTTCTCCACCCCTCTGTCTCTGCGTCTCTCTCTCTCTCCCTCGCTCTATCAATCTATCTTCATCTTATCTCCTTTGTTCTCAATCTTTTTTTTTCATCTCTCTCTCTCTCGCTCTCTTCGTATCCACTCTAGCGTAGGATATAGGTGGCCGATTAAAAGTAATGTTCCCCCTATCATCAGTGTAAAGGGGAAATGCGGAATCATGCCACTTGGTTAGGGTCCATCTCCATCACTTTTCATCTCGGAGATAGAAAAAAATGTAAATAGGACTTAGGAACGCTTGTGTGAAAGATCAACACCTTAGGCCTCGATCTGTTATATATACATTAAGGTCATTCTTGTGAAGGAATGCTTCGAACTTCCTAATATTCCACCATTTCTTTGCCAAATAGTGAAGGAAATAATTACTCTAATAAGATGTGTGCTAGTAATGAAAGA
Organism: Ceratopteris richardii; assembly: GCA_020310875.1. NCBI lineage: Eukaryota > Viridiplantae > Streptophyta > Polypodiopsida > Polypodiales > Pteridaceae > Ceratopteris > Ceratopteris richardii. The sequence continues at coordinate 21,809,160 of CM035415.1, read as the reverse complement.
AAATGATGCAGGAGCTATCTAAGGGGTTTTGCCAATATTTTAGAGCTCCTTCGCACTCATAGACTTGCATTGAGATGGACATTAACTTGAGGTTCGATCTTCTATTATAGTTGAGATTGAACGAGAGGCTCCCTTGGAGTAGGAAACTATCTATAAAATCCTTCCTAGTGATTGATTTAATTGTGGCACACATGGCCATCGAATCACACATTTCCCACTGACTGAACTGGATCCAAGAAACACAAAAAACGCCACTCAATGTCTTCTAAGATAAATGAGGGCTCAATGAAAGGAGGATCATGACTAAGAGAAATATTCATAACTAACACAACAAGTTATGGGGACACAAACAATAGATTCAATCGTGGAATGCTCTAAGGAAGCGAAAACAAAAGGGATGAAACGCTCCAAAAATTTTCCTAGAGAAGATTTATCTTATGAGTTTGAGAAAATGATAGGGATTAAAGAAACTATCGAGGGAGTTCTATTCAAATTGCTAATACATACGATGAAAAAGCTCTAAAGTAATATGGCCCAAGTGAAGAAGGGGACCTTTCAAACTATTCCATAAGGAAATACGAGAAGCTATATAGTGAAACCTCTATTATCGAGTACCATATTCAAAGTAATTGTCCAAGGAAGTAGTGAACGGGATAGAACCATCGAAGGAAAATTCAACTTGTATAGCTATCATGCAATAAAGAAGAACGAAAGCAAATGAAAAGTAAGACAAAACCTTCCTCAAATACCACTCCACTAAAAAACAATAGCTATCTCATTGAAGAGGTATCCATCAAGAGCATCTATCATAGCCCAATGTCTAAGAGAGAAAGTTTAAACCCAAAATTCCTCTCTTTGGACCAAAATTGCAGTCTTAATGGCATTGAAATACTTCAAAAAGTATATGGTATGCATTATCAGATGTGAACCCTACATGGGACTCATAGAGCAGTGCTAGAATCTAAGAAAAAATGCACCCTATGTTCATTATGTTCCTTTTATGATTCCCTTTCATATGTTGATTTCTACCCCCTAAGGCTCGTTCCACATTCATATTGTGATGTTGTATAAGTTCAAGACTATGAACATGAAGAATATGATCAAGGGGAACAAAAGTTCACGACTATGAATATGAACAATATGATTTCTACCCCCAAGCTTGCCTATGGTTTTCTCACCTTGGTGGGTTTGAGATGCTATCCACCACACGTGCCTCTAATAGCTTTTAGTTAAATACTCTTTGGCTAGGTGCTACATCAATGTGATCAAGGCCACCTACTATGTCCAGCACAATTTGAAGTTATAGATCCAATGAATTTCTAAGGATCGAAGAGAAAGAATGTGTATACGACTCAATCAATCTCAGGAACAAAATCAGTAGAGGAAAATTACAGCTTCAAATATATCCGCTCAAAATGAGTAGAAATCTCATATAAAAAGACATAGTCAAGAGAAGAAAGATTTAGATCTTCAAAGAGTGATTGGTAGGTAAGACACATGAATAGGAAAAGGAAATGTATAGACAATTCAAGAGAAAAAGAAAGACAAAGATGTAGTCGCACATATGATAACTAAAATTAGTGTTGAGTGTGCATGAGAGGAGGAGAACCATGGTTTAATTATGGATGACATCACTAAGGTTCTAGGTTTTCGTGCCCCATTAGATTTCTAGAAGCATGATTTCAGATTGTATATCTCAAAATCTAGAACCAAATAGATCATTGGATAAACCTCTACAAAAATCTCATGTTATGCACTTGGAAGAGATAACCAGTAGAACTTTCAAATTATTCAAAGGAATTTTTGTGGGTCCCATTGGGATGGTTTTGAGTGAAGCCTTCAGTTAATGTGCTTCATTAAATGAATTAATGACGCATCCATAAATCACATCCACAACGAAGACAATAAGACGCTTCACCATGATCCAAACCAAGTATGAGGTCTATTTCCAAATTGCTTTTTGATTCTATTGCAAGTCACCGTTGGAATTCTTTGCACAAGGCTAAAAATATTTTCACTAAAGCAAGGTTCATCTTGAGAACATCATAGACATTATGGAAGGGCTTCCATATGTTGAAGACTCAAGTCAAAACCTCATATCTTTGAAGATTATTTCTGACAAATCTTTTCTCAAATTACAGAGGGACATCATCTTGGACTATCTCGAGGATTTTGGCTTTCAATCAAAGTTTCTTGAGATGTCCATCAATATCAATAGCTATCTCTCCTCATCAATAACACTCAATAGGTCCCAAAAGAAGGATTCCATCTAGACACAATATTATCCACTATTGCTAAGGATTTCCTCACCTTCTTGATTAAATCCACATTTTGAATGCTTTCACACAATAATAACAACATTATTGTCAAGCTTCTCATGGATAACATGAATATGGATGTTGTAGGTAACTTTTTGTGACTCTCTATTGTTACACTATGTTTGGGCTACATACTTTTCTGGGAGATAGAAAGTCTATGTTTTGGAGTCTTTGGCTAGTTGTTGGTTTAGCTTTGCAGTACGTCATTATGCTTCAAGCAATTATGTACTTTCTTTTGAATGCTCGCTCATATTGTTTTGTGAGGGCATATTGGCTACTACTCTATAATGCTCATGAGCTATTTTTTGTGCATAAATTATCATTTGTTCTTGAGTTACAGTTACATGAATTTGCATATAGTTTGTGAAGTGCAACTATCATTACACCCTTGGATTCGATCACACTATTTGATTGCTCACTGATTGTGTTGTAATTGGAAAGGGAGTCCTACTACCAAGAGCACTAAGGAGATAACCAGAGAGAAAGGGAAGTAGAACTAGGGACCTAGTGTGAGATCTCTTGGGTTGAGTGTTTTGTTATGCATTGTAGTACTATCTAATTCATCATGAATCTATCGATCCGATTTTGATTCATTAGAACCTTGTGATGTCTCATTCATATTCTCTCCATTTGTGAAGTGTGTCTCCACACATGCATGTTATAGGGTATACTTCCCTAAGGAGAACCCTCTTTTGTCAAATGTCTCTCTCCATAGACATGTTGTAGGATATACTTCCCTATAGAGACCCCCTCCCCCTTTGTAATACTCTTTAATTAAATTTTAAATCATTAGAAATTTGTGATTTTCTAATTCTTGTTCTCTCCATTTGTGAAGTTTCTCTCTACCCAAGCATGTTACAAGGTAAACTTCCCTAAGGAGTAGCTTGTGATTTTTGCATTCCTATTCTTTCCATCTCTGAAGTGTCTCTCCGCACATGCGTATGGTCCATTAAGTAGAAGGTATCTTGTGAGGTAAGTCTACTTATCATCTTAAAGGTGGTCTCCGATATCACTTTTATACTTTGTTACACCTATTGAGACCCTTGCATGATCTATATGTGGCATCCATCTGAGGTAAGCATTCAATGTTTTGTTATTTTTCTTTGATTTTTGAGTCTTGTGTGGCTCCAACCCAAACTTAGGCGAGTGATTAGATGACCCATACTTGAGCAATGTGGGCACGTATGGTGTATGGCATGCAAGAGAATTGGCCACTTAGGCCTAAATTGTCCCAATTGCATGACTTGCCAATTTTGCAAGAAACAAAAACGATCATGAGGCTCAGGATTGCTATTACAATAATGGCACTTCATAGAGACGTAATTCAATAGACCTTGATATTTTTATGCTAGCACATCGAATTCACACAACAAGCACGAGAGCCTTTCAAAGAGACCAAGGTTTACAAGACCATTGATGTGCTACCCATGCGGCAAATATGGGCGTTCTCAAAGTAATTGCTCTTTTCCTAAGTGTGCAACTCCCTATCAAGATTGCTTTGATACCAAGGACCATTATAGAAGGGAGTTTCTATACATCTGCCTCGTTCCAATTCGATGATCATGATATATATCCTCTGCAACACCTATGATGACCGGATCTAGGAAAACCATAGAATCTTGTCTAGAAGAACAAGAGAGATGGAAGGAGAAAGAAGATGGAAAGAAGAAGGAATAGAGCAATCATGATGCTATTGGAAGAGCTTGTGAGAGGGTGACTAACTTATTGAAGGAAAACCGGCTCACCGTCAAGAGCATACACATAGATGTAGATATTGAAGAAATTTCAAAGGAAACTCATCATAAGGTCAGCCTATACGGACTCATTAGGATGGATGAAAATGTAAGAAATGGCTTACTTAATGTTATACACTTTGCCTACCTAAGCACATCACCAAATGTAGATGGGTACATGGTGACTTTCCTTAGATCTGCTCGCAAACTACCATAGTTCAAGGCTCATTGTTTCTATTTAAAGTGAGATTCAAAAAGGAATTATAGTGAATGGTGAGTCTAGTTTCAACTTGATGCCTGACTTCAACATGAAGAAGCTAAAAACTGCGTTAAAACATGAAATAGCATTCACCATGAATTTGGTGGATGAACACTAGGTTACCCCATTTGGAATTGTTTTAAAGCTACATATGTTAGTTGTTTAAAAATAAAATAGAATTCACCATAAAATTGGTGGGCCAACACTGGGTTACCCCAATGTCTACCAATTTATGTTGGAATTTGTTGTCAGTACATTGCCCAAGGAAACTTCTTTTCTTTTGTTACTTGGGTGATGATTGTTGATGCAAGCCAAGGAATTAGGAAATTGTGGGGAAACATGCTATGGATCTCTATAAACGCCAACAACAAGTTGCACAAACATTTGGTAGAAGGGTATGACAATGCTAAAGCAACATGACATACAATGCATACTGATGTAATGCATTCCTTGCCACTTGAAGAAGATAATCTACTTAATTGGATGATGGGTAGTCTATAGTCTTGCACTGTAGAAATCTCTAAAATAAATGAGGAATTCGATCAAGTTGGAGTTCATCTAGCCTCTCCACACAAATGCCAATTTTTAGAAAAAGGAGCACAATTATGCCCAATCAAGGTAATGCAACTTGCAAACATTCAATAGAGAAGATGGTAAACTATATGATTTTAGGAAAACAAGTAAAAAAGATCAAAAGGGCCAACCTATGGCCTAGTCTTGGGTACCCCTTTCAAGGTAACTGAGCTATGTAACACCTCAAAGCTAGCCAAAATGGAGAAATTGGATACATATTTTTTTATGGCCACCCTAGAGCTTGGTGACTCGTGATTTATGCACCTTATCAAACAATGTGCCTAATTTTGGATGAGTCACCAGGGAATGGGTATCTAGCCCAGGCTTGACCATTTGAAATTGGGCATGTACCTGATCTTGGGCAAGTAAGAAACACATCTTCTTTTGTGTAAAATTCTCTAGGTGTGCCAAAATCTTAAATGCTGTTAAATCCTTTTCTAAGGAAAGTTTGACATGTGATTTTACTACAGACACTCCCTAGTATGCAGGTGCCTTCATTTGGGAAACTTTATCAAAGTTGTCGAGCTTTGTCAAAGGGAACCACTACATTGTTATTCCAAGAAGTATGGAAATCTTGTAGGCATCTTTAGGAACTAATTTTGTCTTTGGCACTAGAGATGGCCTACCATTTCTAAATATTTTAAATGGATGGACTAAGGAATATATCATGGAACATACGCCAAATTCCACCTTGAAACACATTTTTTGATGATTTCTTAGGTGAGACTTCCAAGAAAATACTTTTACAAGAAGTAACCCTTGGATATAAAGAAAAGCCACAAATAGTCCACTTAGCCATGTGGTTGGGCAGTACCGATTTCTACTACAAAAGGTAACTTCTTCCTTATACCTAAAAAACGTCTTTGCATGGTCGTAGATAATTTTTTTTAGGTATTCTCTAAGAGCTTGGACTACATAAAATCCCTTTAACAAAGGAACCTTCACACATAAGGCACAAAGCATACCAACTCAATCCAAAATAGGCAGAGGCATTTCAAAGTAAAAATAGCTAAATTATAGGAGGCACGTATTTTTGTTCCTATTCAACACTCGAGATGGATTTCATCTATGAATATTGTAGAAAATAAAAGTAGTGTAAATACTAATGTGTGTGTTGATTTCCATGAGCTTAATAAGGTAACTATTCAAGATGGTTTCCCACAACCCTTTGTAGAGCAAGCATTAGAAGAAGTAGTTCGACATACTCTATACAGTTTCATTGATGGGTTTAGGGGCTACAATCTGATTCTCATCTATCAAGGAGATAGAGAAAAAACTACCTTTGTTACTCCATGGGGCACCTATGTCTATATGCACATGTTATTTGGCCTAAAAAATGCACTTGCATCATTTAACCGTGCCATGTTTTTAATATTGGCAAAATGCCTAATAACATTGCTTTGCATTTTCGTGATGATTTTTCAATATTCTAAGGTGAAAATAAAAGATCCATGGCCCAAGATATTCATGAGGACAGGCTTGAAGTTGAACCCTACCAAGCGTCAACTTTTGGTCACCAAATGGACTCTCCTTTCCCACATAGTTTTTGCCAAATAAGTAATTTTTTATTTCTTCAAGGTAGCTTCCATCTTATCCATGCTCACTTCATGGACTCTCAAAGAAGTGAAAAGCTTTTTGGGCCATGCACGATAGCATGAGAGATTTATTAGTATGGGTTTCATGTTATTCCATAGTTTCCACTAGGACTAAATAAGATAAAAGACCTTGGAAGCAATTAAAATAAGAGGGAAAAGAAACATGAACAAATGACGATTTTAAGAATTTTGAATACAAGAGTGATGCAAAATAGGGTTCTTCTTAAAAATATGTGTGACGCAACACTCCTCTTCATTATGCAAGGCCTTGATTATCGACTTGTCATAAGCCTATAAGAAAGTAGTAACGAATGATTATAGAGGCCTCTTCTTGGGTGAGAGGCTGAACATGATCGTTCGCTATTTGAGAATTATTTTGTCCGCAGAAATTTCTCACTACCAAAGAAAAAATGCAAGTTCGAGATGGCACATGCAGTACCTGATCCTCATTAGAGATTAAAAAAATAAAGAAATAAAATTCAAGATTGAGAAAAGAAGTCAATGGTAGCGCCTTAAATACTCACAAATACCAGTTAATCTCATTTCTTTCATGCTAGATTGATTAAAGTATCTATCAAACTTCCGCACTAAAAGTGAACGATTCAATCTTCTTCATACTTTCGGGTTTATGATTCTTAATAACACGGTGATTACAGGAAACATCCTCATATTTTTGTATTGTACATGTTTTTCCGTGAGAGCTCTATAGAGAGTTTCTTAAAATATAAGATAAACATTGAGCACATAATATGTTTATCCGTGAGAGCTCTATAGAGAATATATTAAAATGTTGGTGATGAGAGCCCCAAGGGTTCTCTCCTTTATCGATCATGAAGCACGTTCTCTTATCTCGGGAGATTCTTTTACCTAGAAGAAATAAGGATTTCTCGATCAACCATTCCTTAGGAGATTGGCCAAAATTTATAGCACATCACTCCCTCCAAATCTTCCGAAGAGTCTCACCCCCGTTGGCATTCCAGAGCCTCGATGAGCAGCCGACTGCCTCACCCATTAGCGCGTGCTGCCCATTGATTTGCTTCGTGAGTTTCAATACCCACATCACGTGATGCCAAATAACACGGGACTTTGGGCAATCGAAGAACAGGTGAGCTAAATCTTCGATGCATTGATGGCAATGCTTGCACCATGGTAGCACACCACAGATTTTGTTAGCCTTTGAACTGGACTAGATTCCCTTATGCAAGATCTGCCGCATGAAAACGGACTTTTTGATCTCAATTAGGGGATGCCAAATAGACATGAACTTTAGTTCTCATTGACGTTTGCTCCAAGAAAGGCACCACCTCTTGTTAAGGGGGTGATGAACATCTAAGTTCTCTTTGAAGTTGGGGATGCCGGATATTTTCTTACCATTGCTTCATTTGAGGCCCTCCAAGCAAGCAAGATCCTATCCACAGAGAAGGCGGGTAGTTGATCGGTCCCACGCTAAACACTTGACTTGAAGAAGATTCCATTCCTCAAGGAACACTCTATGTCTCGAGTCTAAGTCTTCGAATCTAATGCACTGGCTCGACTCTTGTTTCCAGAGCTGTTTCCACTAATTGAGCCCCTTGTTCCATAATCGCTTTGCAGTTTGGAGGTTCCAAGGCTCCACCCCCCTAATGCCACTAATCGGGAACCAAACAGAGTCATTTTGTCTTATCGCAGCCGCCCACTTCCACTCATCATTGATTGTGATGAATTCTTTGGCCTTGTTCCAACTCTTCCATAAGGAACACACGAGGCTAGAGCCTTTCGGGAAACACCGAGTGGGGGGAGAAAAAAATCGTGAGAATCCCAATGTCCTTCCAAGCAGGATGGCCAACTGAGGTAAGGTCTTCCATGTTTCTGAAGATCAATTCAGCCCAAGAGGACTCAATATTGGTCCAAGCCTTGATAAGCCACTTTGCCACTAGCTTGTCAGCCAACCCAACGATATCTAGAATACCCAAGCCCCCTGAGTCTTTCGAGCTAATGCAACTTCTAAGGATAGGTCTGCTTGATCATAATTGGTAATAAAGGACTTACACAATTTTAACATAAGTAGATGAGGAAAAAAAGGGAATGCGAAAAAAGTAAAAGAAAAAACTGGGGATAACAACAAAAAGGGATAGAAAAAAAGAAAAAGTAGAAAACAAAGTAAGTAGAGAAAATAATATTCCATTTAAAAAGTAAACGGGAAAAAGAGTGGTTTGCCATTGATCGAGGTCTCTTTCACAAATCTCCAAGTCCGTAAGGTGGATGTTAGTTGTGAATGACCAACATGGCTCTTGGTCCTTCCCGTTATCCACCCCCCCTCTCTGTCTCTCTCTCTCGCATTCTATCTTTATCTTCTCTCCCTTGCTCTCTCTTTATATATATATATATATATATATATATATATATATATATATATATATATATATATATATATATATATATATATATATATATATATATATATATATATTCTTTCCACTCCTTCGTAGCGTATATTTCCAGCTAACCGATTTAAAGTTATGTTCACCGAAAAATATCACCTACTTATAGTGGTTTATCGTCAATGATCTCTTTGTCTATCTTGTAATCATATGCATTCCTTTTCTTAAATAACTCAACTCTCTTTCCTGAAAGCAACTTCTTTAGTGAAGTTCCATTTAATTAATGCAAAGCAATAGCTCCATTATCCGGAACTTTGAAAAAACACATAAGTAGCAAATTATCTACGTGTTAGTATCGCATCATATTGGGAATGAAGAGTAATATTGTACATCACAACCCAAAAGTCTTCATGTACTTGTTTTTGCATTACTCTAGGGATTTGATCAAAGTACTTATTATTTGTAAGTCTTGATTCTTTTAATCTTTTAAGAACGTAAGTCTTGATTCTTTTAATCTTTTAAGAACATCATTAAGAATATTTTTCCCTTATCTAGATTGTGTTATTCTTAAGGCCAATAATTCATTAGTGGGAAAATTTTATTCCAAGTTAGAGTAAACCATGTAAGTATTTGATATCGAATTGCAAAAATAGTCATGTGATAGTGTGTCTACTTAGAAGGCATGCGATCTCTTGTCCTAGTGAAAGTCATTCGATTAACACATACTGAAACGATTAAAAAAATTTGTACACAAGTTTAAGAAATCACTTTCACAATAGGTTAAGGAAATCTTTATACTTTCCCATTATCCTCAAGATTATGAAAAATCCTAAGAGATAAGAAAGTTCCGTGTCGCGCAAAGCTCCCTCATCATCAACTAACATTTTGATGTCTTCAATCGTATTATAACATCTTCAAGTAAAGACTTGCACACATTATACATCATTTTTGCTTGTAGTGCTCATGCGTCTACCTAATTTGTAAGATATTTTCTACAATAACTATATATCTCATCGTATCTATTCTTTTAGTCGTGGTCACAAGCTGAACCACACACTTGTAGTGAATACAAGGTGATAACGTACAAACCAAATGCTCAATATCCAATGACATTCCCAACACACATTCATTATTGCATTATATTTTTGCATATTGATCTGCAACTAGTATCAACTTCGAAAATTCACACTTTAGAACTTGAAGCCCATCTTTGTTCAAATACGAAGCATAAACAATTAAATGTTTCTCCAAAAATTTGACTTTAGACTCATCGATCATTAATGCAATAAAGGGAACTTTTTAATAAATCATTCCTATGATGATTTTCAATATAATAAGATATGCATGCAAAGACTTCTTGTGCTTTCATAATATTGATATAAGAAGAATAATCTCATCTTAAAGGAACATCCAATGAGAATTCCAATTCAGAATAACACTTCATACTTAATCAAAGTCACTTTGTTTCTGGAAACAAAGTATGCTAACTTTATGCAAGTGATCACTCTACTTTTGTTTTGACCAGGCATGATAGAAGCATGCTCGAAAATCTTTGTATCATTTTTTGCATACCATCGTCATCTCCCAAGTCTATGCTCAAAAGACTTATTATTATTTGTTATTGAAGCTTTTATTATGGTCTTAAAACCATCTCTCTTTTCCCATGGGCCATCCATTTGGTGCTTCTTGCACCGTATGAATTCCATATGTAGTTGTCTTCCATGAATGATAAGATTCCAGAAGGGAAATTTTATTTCTTATGTACTCTTGTATTTTCTCATATTCATCTTCTTAACTTTCGATTTTGAAGCTTCAGTTCCAAAAGGCGTTGAGCCATTATGAAAATTCTCTTTACAACCGTAATATTTTCATAATCTTTCTTTTCGTGTAAAAAGTCACAATTGTGCACACTTTCTATACAAACATATGGATGCATTTGCATTCTTCCCAGTGAAAGCATTGTTGGATTCAATATGTAGAAATTCAATATGCATATTATTCATCTCATGTACATCTACCTCATAATCAATTCCAAAAAGTGCATACATCATTTCATTTTTTTTATGCACGCTCTTCTTGGATATTTCGAACTCTTTCTTGTTGAAAACATTTTTGAAAGCATCGAACAGAGTACTTTGACACACTTCCTAAACGTATGTCATTAAGATATGCAATGTATGAAAAGCACCATCTTGCGATTTTTTTTCATAACATAAGTTTTTGTTCACAAAAATATGTAATTGTAAATCTAACGTGCCTCAAACTTGAAAATTTGGCAAAATCTTTGAAATGTGGACGATACTTAGTTCTTCTACACTCTAACTTTTTCTCTCAAATATCAATGATTTCGAAAATTGCAATAACCTATGAAAAATTAAAACTCTTGAGTGAAGCATAGAGTAAAAAACATAACACTCGTAAAGATAATTGATGCGTAAAAAATATAGAATAGTCTTATCATGTCCATCTTAGAAGCATCCCAAAAAATCAATGCATAGAAAATCGTTAATAGACTAGCCATGCCAACCTACAAATGATTATCACTTGCTCAATGATTGGTCAATGTGGAGCTCGCACGTTGTTGGCCAATGAGTTAGAATGAGCAATTTATAGTCTTTGGCCAATTAGCATTGGACATCAAATCCTTGTACAATGGAACTAGAAAGCGTGATAGTCTCAACCCTACAAGGCATTGAACAAGTTTAGTGTTCAAATTTGATGGATGACTAATTAGAGATCCTCATTCTCGACACTCGAGACTGACTTGTAGGATTCGAATTTGGCATGTACAACACGCAGTAAATGAATAAAACATAACTTGTATCATTTGAGCTTGGCATGCACAATGTGCAATGCCACATGTGTAACAAATTAATAAAGCATTACCTTCTATCTTGAGTCAGGGTTGTACAATCACAAGTTAGGGATGTAATGTCATTGCTAACAATTCATGGGTACTTTATCTTGTTGCCGCATAAATCGATGATCCTTGGAACTACATTATAGTGTGCTTCTCAAACTTGAAAGGATTACCCACTGCATTTTTCATTTCAATGCTGAGCTGCAATAAGCAGCTTCAAATTCCGTAAAACATTATAATCTAGTAGAGTGAGCACTTATTTGTGACTCTATAGCACGAGTTCTTGCTTCCATGTAGCACACGAGTGAGCCTTTGGACAAGGGAATTGATCAATAGTGGTGCCCACCCTTTTTGTTTTGAGGGAAAAGAGCCACCCAAAGTCTATGATCTTTATAAAACAATGCGATGTAGCTTAAAATGTATGTTAATATATCAAGTTTCTAGACATGTATGCTATCACGTATGTTACTAAAACCCTTGTTCGAGTCCCACGAATATGCCGAAGGCTTGTACTTGGGGTTTTTCCTACAAGGAATACTGCTCCCAAGGGCCCCACGCAAAGAAATCTCTACATTGTGTGAAATCTCTACATTGTGTGCAACGAAGAATTGTGTTTCTAAAGAAATTTTTTATGCAACCTACAGGTTTAGATCTTTAAACAACTATACGCGTATTCTAGGAGAAAAGAGAACGAAAGTAGTAAGGAATGATCATAGTGGCCTCTTCTTAGATGAGAGGCTGAAATAGATATTTTTCTTTTTTTTTTTTGCAAAATATTTTCACTTTAATAGATGGAGATGGCACATGAATTACCTCCCCACTAGAAATTAAAAGAATAAAGAAATAAAATTCAAGATTCAAAAAAGAACTCAATGGTTGCTCCTTAACTACTATCGAATACAAGTTGATCTCATTTTTTATTCATGCTAGATTGATTAAAGTATCTATCAAACTTTCTCACTAAAAGTGAACGTTTGAAATTTCCAGTTGCTTATGATTCTTAATAACATTATGATGACAGTAAGCATCCTTATATTTTTAACTTCTCCATGTTTTTCCTGTGAGAGCTCTATAGAGAATTTCTTAAAGTATAGGATAAAACTTTAGCACATAATATGAAGAAAGAGTATGGGTGATGAGAGCACGAAGAGTTGTCTCCTTTATGGGTCATGAAGCACGTTGCCTCCTTTACTAGAACAATATTCTAGCTTTATTTTATTTAAAATTAGTTTCGTAAGCTTTTTTCATTCATAAACATGTACTTGTGAACAAAGATATCCTAAATTTAAATTCGTGTTGGGAAAGCGGAATCATTATGAACTTTAAGACTATAAAAGCAAAAGAAGAAAGCAAACCATTTACATGTTTCTTTTATCAAAAACAACTTTCAATTATGAAAATAAGCGATAGAAAAAAATTTGAGAAAAGTACAAGGAGGTCGAAGAAGTTTTTTCCCGTTTTTGGGGATCTATTTTTAATTCATTTTGTTGAGCGAATATGTCTTTATTTAAAATTTTCTCGCAAGTATGACAAATTAGTCTTTGCACCTTTCGTTCCATATTTTCCAAAGAGCGAGAGGGCTTCACTTGAAACGAGATTCAGAGATCTGTAGATTAGCCAATCACTTCTGCGTGTAGAGCTTGTTTCGAGCTTATGTAGATTAGCAAATGACAACAGAGAAAGTACCGCAAGCAATGTATTGGTAACAATGATGAGAGAGAATGTACCTTAAGAAGAATATTTGGTTTGACAAGCGAGAATGTACCAGAAGCAGTGACAAGAGAGAATGTTCCATGGTGCACAACGTGAGCTATGTCTTCCCTACCACTTAGAATCTTATGAACCAGGAGATACCACAAAAAAATTGATATCATTAACATTAACCCAGATTCCTTGATGATGGATTTGCCGTATGAGTATCGCTTTCTTGCTTTCAATATGAATGATTTACCATAGATCTTCAAACTTGAAGTACTAATCTCTACTTGAGGTTAAGTACCAATCTCTACTTCCAATCTCTACTTAGCTTCTCTACTAAGTTTCTTCTTTCAATATCTCTCTCTCTCTCTCTCACACACACACACACACACACACACAACCCTACCATCCCTCCCCCCATACTCATGCATGCTTCGTACCCCTCCCTCTCCCTCTATTTCTCTCTCGCATACACACGTGAACATACCACAGATAGAGATATAAAAAATTCTAGAGATTGTACTAAAATTTTCTTCTTCATTGAATATGGTGCCGTAAGGAATCTAGACCTTGGTCTGCATTGTCCTTAGGATGCCTTCTACGCAAGAGAGGTTCTCCTTAGTGAAGTATACCTTGTAACATGCCTATATCGAGAGACACTTTGCAAATGAAGAGAACAAGGATGAGAAAATCACAAGATGTTAATGAATCAAAATGCTTCCAATAGAATCATAAAAAATTATAGAGTACACAAAAATATGACAAGAAATACAATCTCAATAAAGTTACACGAGCTCCTTGGTTCTACTTGCCTACCCTAAGGTTACTTGCTAACTCCCTTCAATAGGAAGGCTCCATTTAGAGTGATAACAAAAATAGTTAGCAATCCAATGGTGTGATTAACTTCAAGATCACTACAACAATCTCATTTCATAGTCTCTTTACAACTTGAAATAACACTAACTCAAGAACAAACTATGATTATTCAAAAACCTTAGCTCACGAACATTACGAAAGTGGACAATATGTCTTTGGAAATAATAGTAATCGTTCAAAAGAAATTACACAACCTTTGCTTGAAGCATCATGATATAATCCGTGTATAAATCAACTAATAGCCCAAGAATCCAAATAGACAAACAAAAGATCTACCACATAGGTATATATCCCGTACAAAATGTAATCAGCAAAGAGGTACAACAAATCCTTAGTGGGAGCATATGGGTCCCTAGAGTTTGTATGAGTCCACACCAATGAGTGCCAAAATATTCCCTATATATACTCGAGAGGGACTAGAATGAGTGGCCTTGCTGACTTTGATGATTCTTGGAAGTAAGGCAAGATAATGTGACTAGTGGCCTGACACAAGGAAAATACTATAAGAGAATAATTAGTTATGGCAAGTCACCAACCACTTTTAGGCCTTCTTTTGTATGTTTCTAGACATTTGCATGGCTTTGTAGGGGATCCATTTGCAATACCTGATAGTTTTAGCTCTTCTCACTAATCTTTGAAGAAGCCCACTTTTAATCCCATGTTGTATCAAATCCCTAGATTTGGGTGGTTGCAATGTTGCCTTATTTTGTTAATGCCAAAAATGGGACGTGGACTCACCCAGTTTTGGAATGTAACAAAATTGGGCTTCATGTCACCTTGTTTCGAAACTAGGAGTTGGTGGAGTCACTTAGAATGAGAAGTGCAACGTTTAGAGGTGGATCATCTAAGTTTTGTGAAGTCACCTTCTATTATTAGATGATATAATCATCCCACCTTGGATTTTGGCTAGAAGTAGGAATGAGGTCATGCACATGACTGGGTAACCTCAATTGTATCATGAGAAGATTGGGCAAGAGTGCACCCAAAATGCGTCACTTTGATTCATAACGAGGACTAAGAAGGTTTAGTTGTGGGCTTGCCCCCTCTTATCGTCTTTGTGTAAAAGAAAGGAAAGGATGCACCTACCTTTATGCTTATGATGTCACCCCCAATATCTATGCCACCTTGGTGAGTGGCTTCCCTGCCTTGAGCTCCAATGGACATTAAGCCTAGTATGCACCCACATGATGAGTCATTTTTTCTTGGACTTCATGCAAGGTGAGTGTGCACCTAATTTGTGATGAAGGCTATCTCGGCACCTTCCATCTTCAAAACAAGAGATAGGGTGAATGTATTTGTTTCCTTTAGGCCTCAGCTTTTCCTAGCATTAACACAACCATAGTTCTACACTAAGTGTGTTATGTGTGTTTAGAAAATGTGTGCATGCATAAATGTGTTCGTGTGTGTATGTGTGTATGTGTATCTGTGTAGTTTTGTGTGTTCTTTTTGCTTCTTCTTGGTAGATACATGCTTTTTGTAGAGAGAGGCATTAATTTGTTCTACTCTCAATCTATTTTCCCTTCATTTGATTGTGGCAAAAAGAGAGAGACGGATAGAAAGAGAGGGAGAGAGAGAGACTACGGGAGAGAAAAACAAATTCTATGGATGCAAACCGAGTCTCCTTGTTTCTCTTGCTAGAAGGACTCCCCTATGGAGGCATTTCACTATCATTATTTAATATGCATCCAAGCTTACATCTATGCTCAACATTAGTATGAAAATTTATTCTAATGGTTCATTGATTTTTTCTCAACCACCCAATAATGTCACATAGACTCTTGCCATGTTTGACTCAATTCCCACGTGCGACAATCAAACAACAAATGTTGAACAAATGGGACTCTCATATCATCACTTCTCACATGAATAAGCATTTCAGCTACCTTGCATTTCTTGTAGTTTAACCTCGAGAAAGAGAAAGCGAGAGACTCAGAAAGAGAGAGAGGGAAAAGAAGGGAAAGAAGAGAAAGGGAGAGAGAGAGAGAGAGAAAGAGATTTACATGAATATATTTGAGAGAATTAGTAGCAAAAACTTACAAATGGGCTTTATTTTGTCGTTTATTATTCACTTTTCTATGGCACAAAATAGTCTTTGATGAAACATACATAGAGATAGAACATGGATCCAAGTAATTAATTGAATTTACATTTTACAATTTAAGAGATTGAAGAATTGGAAATTTATTTTTTCTTTTTTTATCTTTTACATTTTGATCTTGAAAATGGAGAATAGATCCTATATATAATTTTATTATCCTTTCATAGCAATCGAAAATGTATTCAAGTATAAAGAGGAGTTTAATTGAGAGAATTTGATTGCCCACAACAATTATTTGGAGAGGAAAAATCCGTTTTTTTAACCAAATGCCAAGGAGATATAAATCATTTCTAGGTATTTTAATCAAGGTTGAGCTGACAAAGATTCAAAATTATCAAACGGATTATTGAAGTTCAACTCTTTTTTATCAATTGAATTTACAATGGAGAAGTTTTTACAGTATTAGTGTGAATCATCCCTTCATACAGAAGTAAAACGTAAATAAACTTTTTCCATCACTCCACCTAATAGTGAATACGTGTAATGGCCACTTCTAATGACACATTCAAAATTGTCGCTCTATTCTTCCACCTAACATTGTTTGAGCTAACCATAGCATGATATTTCTTAGATCTCTCCCACTCTCTAACTCCCACCTTCCCATTAATGAAATGCATCTACATGATGTCATGTGCCAAAGCATATGAGCTCATCTAAAAGGTGTTCCCATGTAACATCCATGATGTGACAATTCCTTCCCCTTTGTTGAAGCTCAAGGTCAAGGACAAAGCATGGAAGCACATCAAGGGAATGGACACACAGGAAGAAGGAGCAAGTAGGGAGCTCCAAGAAGCGCCTATCAAATTTTCAAAAGAAATCCCTAAAAAAATAGTAATTTTTATCACTAAAACCCTTTTTAAATACCATTATTCATTTCTGCAACTCCATTTTGTTCAAGTCGAGGAGTCCCCGAGGTTGAGGAGTACTAGACCTATCATCCTACCAAAATTCATAATTTTTAGACTCCATTTGAGCCCCAAAAAAGCCCTAGAACCGAATTTTTAACTAAGCCGGACACTAGGTCTGGACAAGGCCAAAACCACTCAAAAAATTATAAAGGGCTGGAGAGCTCATTTTTGAGGTTAGCTTGTTGTAGATTTCAGCTTTGTAAGAGAACTCCTTTGTAATCAAAGATCTTCCATTGTTCCACTCTTTGCTCTTACCTTGTGCGTGTGTGTGTATGTGTGTGCATGCTTATGTGCTTTCACTCATGCACTTGTGCCATCACTTGCTCACGGTCTTCATACCGGTCCTCACGTCTCCGCGGATTGACATTTATGAGGTGAATTTCCTCGCGTTGGTACTTACCATTGTGCTAGAGTGACACCAAATTTGGCACCGTTGCGAGGGAGAGAGCTTGGAGGATGAGCGTGTGATGGTAAGACGTAGAGTAGCGACGTTGGAAGGTACAAAAATCACCATTTTTAGTTTCCTTCATCTTCATCATCATCACCATCTCCACCCACCTTCATCTTCTCGGTTTTTTCCATTGTTAAGAGTACATTCACCTCATTTTTCATTTGTGGCTACGAGCAAGAAGCTTAGAGGGGGTCTAGAGCTGAAACGCTAGAGAAATACTACCAAAATACCCAAAAACTTGAGTGATCAGTCTCGGACATGACAAGACCTATGTCAGATGTCGTGAGTGTGATATCACAAGTTCGAAGAGAGATTTTGCATCTACAAACACATAAGAGTGACAAGGAGGACACAAGGTACTCATACTTGCAAAAATTTTTGAATTTGGACTCCAAAAAATTCAGGTGTCGTGATTTCCCGCAGTTGAGTGTCGCGACATTTAAGTGTCGTGATTTCCCAGGGTTGAGTGTCGTGATATTTTCCCTTGTCGAATATCTTGTTTGTCTCACGACATTCAACAAGTGTCGAATATCGTGGTTGCATCGCGACATTCAACAAGTGTCCAATATCGTGTTTGTCTCGCGACATCTACCAAGTGTCGATTATCGTGTTTGTCTCGTGACATTTAACAAGTGTCGAATATCGTGTTGGTCTCGCGACATTTAACAAGTGTCGAATATTGTGTTTGTCTCGCGACATTGAACAAGTGTCGAGTATCGTGGAGATCAAGTGTCGCGATATCTGGCAAGTGTCATGTGTCGTGATCTCAGGTGTCGTGTGGCCAAGCGTTGCGACATCTCACAAGTGTCGTGTGTCATGAAATCTAGCAAGTGTCGCAACACCTGCCAGATATCAAGTATAGTGACCATTTAGGTGTCAAGTGTCGCGATATCTCTCGGGTGTCGTGTGTCGTGGAATTCCAAGTATCATCAACACTTGCTAAGTGTCCTGTATCGCCTGTTTTGAAGCACTTCCTGAGAGGTCCCATTTCCCTGTTTTAAACCCTAGAACTGGCATATATTTCTCATACAAAATCCTTTTGCAATGATTTTGGGTTTGTTGGATTATTAGATATAGTATTCTGAAGTTGACCCTCAGGTGGACAAGGAATTTTGAGCAAGGGGTAATTTTGGATTAGAAGAGAAAGCTTATGAACCTGAGATCTGGTAGACACTTAGGCAAGGATAGTTAAAGCATTATATCATCTGAGGCCAGTGTCAACCATACAGCCAAGTCCTGGGCTCAACAATTAACTAGTTATCCCTACACACTAAGTTCTGACACAAGTGATTCAAAAATGTCTTTTAGCATCAAGAGACCCACACGTACCTCCAATACTGTTTATTTATAGGCAGTTGAAGGTCCCTATAAGACACAATTGGAATATATCAGGACCTACCAATTAGGTGCTCGCATCTATGAGGATGGCTTGAGGCAATTAGTGGTCGAACTCAAAAATCCAGATCAACCCTTTGGACTCGAACACCCAGTGGTCAAGTTCAAACTAGGTTCATACATTGATCAGGAAGGAACCATGTATGTGGTAACCAACCTCCCAAATAGGACAGATGAGTTTGGAAATATCATTCCTGAGAATGAGATAGGAGACCTATCTAGCAAGGGGACCTAGAGGAGAACCCAAGACTCCTAGAGGTAAGTCAGTCTTGACTAGAGTAATCACTCCAGATTGGATCCGTCAAGACAACAAAAGCATAGAACTATTCGTGAATAGAGAAATGGAGGAAGCCTTTTGGAGATTCAAGCCAGGTCAACCTAGCCCAGTAGTCACCATCTATGAATTCAAGGATCCGGAGACCCCAGGGAAAGTTGTCTATCTAGATCACACATCTGAGAAAATGTTCTTGGTAACATACCAAGATAGGCATGCCTACACGTGGCAAGGTGAATCAATTTTCCCTCCACCAAGATCTAGTGTTTCTCATGGTATCCAAGGAGCAGGATCATCCAAGGCTCTTGAAACCCAATGTGAATGAACCAGAGAGAGGCCTGAGGTAAGCTTTGCACATACTATGGGTAGAGAGAGATCTTGACTTGAATGTGGAAGACTTGAAAGAGAGAGACATCGAGTACATAGGCATCAAAGAGATGAACATGAGTTTCCATTGCCTAGACCATGAGAACACTCAAGAACCCTTAGACCCTCTAAGGGTTCAAATGAAGAACTACTTTGATGGTTCAGGAGATCCATATGACCAGTGGCTGAGCTCAAACAAGTGCTAAGAGCTGAACAGGTTGAGGACTTATTCACACAGTTTGAGGCATTTGGTTTAACTCTTAAGGGTATTGCCTTAGCTTGGTTTGAACCCCTAAATAGTGGCAACTATAAAGACATAGGCCAACTGCTAGAAGCACTCATTGTAGAATTTTACAAGAGTGGTATTAGGCATAACACATCATCCCTCATCCACAACTTCAAACAGACACCCCAAGAAAGAGTGTGACTTGCAGGAAGACAAGTCACAAAGTACCTAGAAAGATGCCCTGTGCCAGAATTACCCACACCGGCCAAACAAGTGGCCCTATTTCTAGATGGCTTACTAAGCACAAAGTTGAGGTCACATGTGTACTTGAAAGAGCCTAGATCCATAGAAGAGTGTGTGCACATGTGCATTGACATAGAAGACAACTTGGGTGAGGAGTTAGAATTGTCCAAACTCTATAAGGATTCTGATAGTTCTACTAGTCATACCTCCAGAACCTCCACTGAGATAGATGAGATAGCGGAGCAATTGGCCAAAAAGCTAGGAGTCCAAAATAGACAAATTCCAAGGGTCATCTCATTGAAGCGATGTTACAACTGTGGAGGAGACCACATGGCTAATGTTTGCCCGATGATGGCTCAGCCCCAAGGAAACCCTAATGCTCCATATTGCACTATTGAGAGGAAATACATGAACCACACGGCTCAAGATTGTCCTTACAATACGCAGGCTGTCAGAAAAAATTATTAACAACCTTACGAATAGGATAGGTATCAGAATCAATACCAACAACCATATTATAGGCCACAACAGCAATATCAAGCACCGTATAGGCCACAACGTGTCCTAGGAAACCAACCACCAACTCCTACCAATGTCATCCCAGTTAAGTATGCAGTGGTAGAGGAAAACCTTCATAGAGCATTGGTACCAATAACTCTGCTAGTCTCATAAAATGACTCTCATCATCATAATTCAAACTAGTCCCATGAAGGTAGTCCACATGGTTATTACACAGAGTCTCCTAAGCATAGTGAGACCTATTCGTATCAATATGAAGCACCACCTATGGAACAAAATTGGGAGCCAGAATACTCCAATATCATGTACATGAATCCTAATCCCAGGCCCCAATTGAGACAAATAAGACCACAAGCCCCTAGAGGACCATGTTTTAGATGTCAGGTTGACCATTTCATTCGTGAATGTCCCCACTCAGTCACTCCCGGACAAGGACAAAACATCACAATACAAGGCTTTTGTCTTGAGTGCGGCAAAGAACATCTCCCGAGAGAATGTCCTAGGAACCCCTCTAGTGCGCACAAGGTTACACCCATCAATGTGGTAGGCTTAGTGGCTGATTCAAGTTCAAGTACTAGTAATGTGGCTCTTGTACAGGCAGTCAGTAGAGCACAAGCATTGAAACAGGATAAGCCGTCTGAACAATTAGAGTCAAGTGAATCAGGAGAGCCTAGTAAGAGGAAAACAAGAACATGGAAGGATACGAGAGAGAAGGCCAATCGCAAGTGGAATAAAAAGTTGTCTGAACTAGAAGAAAGCTTGAAAGACACAAAAACAGAAATAGAAGACATTGCATCTCAAAGCCCCGTGCATGCCGAAGCTCCATCCACTCCACCTCATCCCACCCTACCACCCACTGTAAATAACCCACAACCAGGGTCTGTTCTTGCAAATCCAACCCTAGAAGGCTTGGACATGATGTTCAAGGCCTACCATGCTCGACTTCAAGAAGGGCCAACAGCTGCAAATCTGGACAAGAGTTACCCTAGAGCAGATCTAGAGATTGAACGAATAAAAATGTGCATGAAAATGGTAGAAGTAGCTCAAGCTATGCTCGAGACTAGTCAAAAGCTCAATCAAAAAAACTCTATCGATCCGGATTTGCATTTCCAGGGCTTACTAGAAAGATTAGAGCAATTCGTAAACAAGCCTCAGGTTTCTTTACCTCCACTAGCTAAACCAATTGTTGAAAGAGAAAGCTCACCGCCAAGGAAAGCTTATGTTCCTGATTGCGTGGATGAAGGAACACCTCTTTCAATTCAATAGTACTCTCAAGAGTTCTTGTGGGGAATACAAGAGGAGAAATGGGCCAAGGAGAAGGGTAATCCCCCTCCTATTCCTGATATTGATGATCCTCATGACCAATGTCCCCAAGAGATTCCATCTATCTATGGAGACCAAATAGAGCAATAAGAAGATGAAAGACTAGATTTTGAATCGAATTCTTTATAAGAGTTGCCACAATTCACAAGCCCATGGCAATCTGAATCTCTCCAGATTAGAGCTCCCACAATATTGGTAAGAAATGAAGACTCAGTGGTTCCAACAAACACTGATGTTGTGAAGAACACTAAGGTTCAGTGTCATCTCACTGTAGAAGAGCTGCTCAAAGCAAAACCTGAGCTATGGAATCATGTGAAGGATCAAGTTCCAGAACTTGATTCCAATATGCCAAAAGCAAGCTCTAGGCAAAAAGTTCCAGAGATACCTCTCGATAAAATAGGAGACATGAGCGAAGGTGAACAAGGTAATACTTATCTTTTGATCACCTACCAAGGTTACACAACCAAGGCAATCGTAGATTGAGGTGCGGGTGTTGCTATTGTGAACACCTCCTTGTGGAAGCGATGGGGCAAACCCACATTAAGACCAACTAGAATGAAGCTTCAAATGGCCGACGGTCATTTCGAAAGACCTCTAGGATTACTCGAAGGGATAACTCTAACCACTTGTGGTGTAGAGTTTGAACATACATTTGCTATATATGAATTTGAGAAAAATAATGTCTATGAGATGATACTAGGAAGATCCTTCCTATGACAATCGAAAATAGTACAGGATTGGGTAACCAACTCCTTGTACTTACAACACTTAGGGGTCACCACCAAGGTCAATTTGAACGATTACACCTTCAGAGATGTACCAAACCTACAATGGAATCCTATCCACAAAGCAAAAGAAGATTCTATCTCTCTGCATTCTGGAAGTTCACCTGATCCATCATGGCTGCATGAAGATACTCACTTGTGGATCTGCAAGGTCCTAGAGGAAGAGGAAAAGCACCTAAAAGCAAGAGTAGAAGGAACTCCCTAGGAGATAGACCAGTTAAAGACCCAGCCTATACACCGGTGATATTTCCAGATGAGGAATTTGAGCCTCACGATTGGGCAAAAATCTTAGCCACCATGGACATTGCAGTCAATGAAGAATAATGTACACCTCATTGTGATGAGGAGGGTTATGATATTACAGTGTTCATGTGCCAACCCTTATTGGAAGAATGTGACCCTAGTGATGTCATAGAAGAAGAAGAAAACGATGATGATCTAGAGTCCATGGTGATGGATAGTTACTTTAATTCAGAGAAGCAATATCTAGAAGATATAGGAGTATTTACCGAAAAAGAAGAAGAACCTCTCACAAGTATTAAAACTGTAAATTCAAAGGATGGGAGTGAAGGAGGTCAAAAGAAAAAGAAAAGAATAGCAGTGAAACAAGAGGAGGAATCATTGTTCAAGGTACCATAAAATTTCCGTAAATATGAAGTTGAGGACCGAAAAATCTTGGTATGAATGCCTAAGAGAGAGGCCATCATAGGAGAAGCATATGATAACAAAGAAAAGACAAAAAAAATTTGTAGTAACCATTGAAGGAAATGAAGAGAGATGTATGTATATAGGAGATGACCTAAGTGCAAAAGAAGAAGTAGAGCTTGTAGCTCTAATAAGGGAATATAGGGATGTGTTTGCATGGCACTATAGAGATTTGAAGGGAGTAGATCCAAAAATTTGCTCTCATACAATCCCCATCACCGTCGATGCCAAACCCACCAAATAGAAGCCCTACACATATAATGACACTTATGCAGCTAAAATAATAGAAGAAATTGATAGACTCATTGAAGCTAGATTCATCTATGAGATTGACTATACTGAATGGGTGTCCCCCATTGTAGTGGTGCCCAAGAAGAATGGAAAATTGCAAGTGTGTATTAACCTTAAAAAAGCTAATGCCACTACGATCAGAGATAGTTATCTGCTTCCAATCATTGAACATTTATTGGAGCATGTTGCAGGCAAGGAAGTTTATAGCTTCCTTGATGGATTTTCAGGTTACAACCAAGTAGCCATTGCCCAGGAAGATCAACACAAAATGGCCTTTGCCACAGAGTGGGAATCTTTGTATTTCATGTGATGCCATTTGGGCTCACCAATGCACGTGCAACATTCCAAAGGCTTATGTGTCATGTCTTCAAAGAGTTCTTGCGAAAGAACTTAGAAGTATATGTGGATGATTTATGTGCTCAATCCCAAGTAAGAAGATACCACATCCCTGAGCTCAGAAAAAACTTCAACAAGTGTAGAGAATATCAAGTGTGTCTGAACCCAGAAAAGTGTGTATTCATGGTTAGGTCACGTTGTTTCTAAGAATGGAATATCAACAGACTAGGACAAAGTAAGAGCCATAGCGGAGCTGCCTAGGCCAAGGAACATTAAAAAGGTACAAGCCTTTATGGGCCATTATGGATATTATCACAGGTTCATCCACATGTACGCAATCATAGCTAAGCCTCTTTATGCCTTGTTGACAAATTTCGAGTGGAATGACGATTTGAGCATGAACGTTCAAATCGACGACCCCGCATGCACAATTTGATGCCTAAAATAAGGTTTTGTATTTCATTTAATCTCTCGCTTTATCCCTTTCTCTCTGTATGAGAACATACTTAGAAGAGCACAATGACGATGGCCCAGATGAGCGTGGAGCAGTTGGTCTGGATCAGCGCGGATGCTTGCGTTTAATAGCAAGAAGCTCCGCTATCCTCGCAACTGGATATAGCTGCCTCCAAACGGGATTTTGTGAACGAACAAGAAAACATGCGTGGTCACACTCAACTTGAAAGAAGTCAATGTTTTCATGTATGCGAATTTGCATGGAGAGGGAGAATATTACAGTGCACAGACGTCGAAGTTCACGTGTAGAAGGATGGTCGAAGAAGAAGCTTTTCAATGGAAATCCTTCAGCGCTTGGCTCCATTGTCATGAGAATCCTGCAATGGTGGCTTCAACTTAAAAAGCTTCTTTATCTTGGGGCTCTCACTGCCAACGTTCTTTTATTGTATAATGTTGAAAAGTTTTCGAAAAAAGTTCCAACAATATTCTACAGCTCGCTCACGGAAAAACATGTAAACCATGAAAAGGTCAGCTCAATTGGTGTTTGATAGTAGTTAAGACGCTACTATCAATTTCTACTTTTGAGCTTTAATTTTCTTTGGTTTTTTCTTCTATTTTAATGGGAGAAGTTAATATACCTTCTGGAAGAAACTATGTATATCTTGGGGTTCTCAGTGCCAACGTCCTCTTATTGTATTATGTTGAAAAGTTTTCGAAAAAAGTCTACGCAATATTCTACAGCTCGCTCACGCAAAAACATGTGAAGTTTCTACAGCTCGCTCACGGAAGAACATGTAAAGCATGAAAAGCTCAGATCAATTAGTGTTTGATAGTAGTGAAGATGCGACTATTAATTTCTACATTCGAACTTGAATTTTCTTTGGTTTTTTCTTCTGTTTTAA
>CM035415.1:21741113-21781113 GCA_020310875.1 Ceratopteris richardii | reverse complement strand
TTCCAACCATCTTCCTATACATATTGGCATCATGCAAGAACTTCCCATCATCTAAGCTTCACATTAGCATCAAGTGGCGTATCCACAGGTTTGCAAGCGCTCATACCAAATCTCTCAAGTATTTCCAACATATAATTGTGTTGTGTCATCCAAATTCCCTCTTGCATTGAAATTACTTCAATTTCCAAAAAGTATTTTAGCTCTCCCGAATCTAACATGAAAAAAACAGATTTTAGTTGCTTTTTGAATCTTTAAGCTTCCTTGATTCCATACAAACAGTGAATAATCAGCCTTTGATTGCATAAATGTCATATGTAACAACTTCTTAGTGAATCGTTCACACCATGCTCTTGGTGCTTGTTTCAATCCATAAAGCCCTTTCTTTAATTTGCATAAATAGTCAGGATAGTTTGGATGAACATAACCTTTTGGTTGTTGCATATAGACTTCCTCATGCAATTTTCCATTCAAGAATGCATTCTTAACATCCATTTGATACAATTTTCAATTGTTTATAGCAGCCCGTGCAATTATGCTTCTCACATTTGTCACTTTAACCACTGGACTAATTTGCAATGAGCCATCACTTTTGCACTTCACTTTGTATACCCATTTGCATCCAATAGCTTTCTTATTCAATGGCAATTTCACTAATTCCCATGTATCACTCTTCTTCAATGCATTCATCTCATTATCCATTGCTTTGCACCAATCCTCACTTTGTGACGCATCATGAAAATTCTTTGGTTCCTCATGCTTGATTCGCTCTGTCATGTATGCATAATGGAATTTCATAGACTTATTATATAGATTGAGTCTATCCGTAGGATGTTTTACTCTCATAGATCGTCTCAAAGGTGTTTCTTCATCTGATCTTGAACTTGTCTTTTTCCTTGCGTGTGGAGGAACATATTTCTCCTTCATATTTTTCAACATGCCCACCGTAACTATCTCATCATCAATACTTGCATCAGACATGTACGTATCTTTCCCTTTCTCCTTTATTCTTGCATATTCCTTTGCATTTTCACTCCACCATGTTTCACGTGTAGGAAAATCATATGAACCATAGTCTTGGCTTTCTTCATGATCAAAATGTCTACGACTTGCTTACGGCTTATCATGAACATTATGCATAGAATCATCCATATCGTTCTCCATCACAACCATGTCTTTGGGTGCATACCGTGATGCATTTTCATCAAATATAACATGTGTGCTCAATATACATTCTTTTGTAATAGGATTATAACATCTATATCCTTTCTTCTCTTCTGAGTATCCAACAAATATGCACTTTTCAGATTTTGCCTCAAACTTGTGTCTCAACTCACTAGGCACGTGTGCATAACAAATACTTCCTTACTTATAAATAGCTCACATTTGGCTTATGCTTCCATAGCCTCTCATAAGGAGTGAGATCATGAAGCATTCTTGTTGGAGCTCTATTTATAACCTGCACAACCGTATGAGAAGCCTCTGCCCAAAACATATCTAGCATGTTCTTTTCATTCAACATGGCTCTAACAACTTCCTCAATCACACAATTGTTGCGTTCTCCAACACCATTTTGTTGTGGTGTGTATCTACAAGACAATTGCCTTCTCATTCCATGATCACTAAGGTATTGATCAATTTCTGTTGAGATAAATTCTCCCCCTAGATCTGATCATAGGCATTTTATGTACATGCCCAATTGCTTTTCAACCATGTTTTTGAATCTCACAAAGCACTCAAAAACTTTACTCTTATGCTTCAGAAAAACAAATCCATGCATATCAGCTATAATCATCAATGAATATAAAAAATATAGCGAGGCACCAACTCGTTTTGTTCTAGGAGATCCGACCACATCACTATGGATTAGCTCTAGAGGTCTCCATCTATGCATTTCTCTTCTTGGAAACTTCATACGTTGATGTTTTCCAAATGCACATCATTCACATATTCTTTCAAAGTTTAAATCAACAAATCTTGGTAGTCCACACACTAGCATTTACTTTTCAATAGACTTCAATTTCCTCAAATTCATATGACCCATTCATTTATGCCATAATTCCACTATATCTGTTTATTCACTATTCTTTGCATACATATTCTCATAAAGGGGTGTACCCATGTCAAACGTGAACAATCTACCCATGTTCTTCCCATGTCCAAGCAATTTTCCTCTTTTTCCATACTTTAAATCATATATATAATAGCCATGTTTATTGAAAATTACTTCTATGTCTTGATTCGCAAGTTAACCAACCAAAACTAGGTTCTTTGTAATGCTAGACACATGTAAGACATCACTTAATGTGTTTCGAACACCATTTCTTTGTACTAGCGGTACATTCCCAACATCGTTGATCAAGTGTAAGGTACCATCACTAGTTTCCACATACTCTTTAGTCTTCAAAGCCTTTTTTGACTCAAACCAATTTCCCATGCTCATCCCCAGGTTTGGACATACTATTCAAAACATGCTCCATTGCAAACATATTATCTCTGTCATAGTCTCTGTATGAACTTTTAGTAGAGAAATTTCCATGTGCCACATAATGGCTTCTACCTCTTCCTTTTTAACTATTTTGCTTATAATAACAATCTTTCTCAAAATGGCCATCCTTGCCACAATGTTAAGAGTTCCCAGGTGCATGTGATCTTCCTCTACCTCTCGAGTTTGATCTTCCTCTACCTCTTGGCATATCCATTGTATTTTCCTTTCATGAAGATGAACGTCCACGACTAGAACCTCTTCCTCTATGCTGAAAGAATGCATGATCTCTTGAATTGCCACTAGCCGATGCATTCAAACCAAGTTTTACTTCTTTGTGTCATGCAAAGAGCTACTAGTTCATCAAAATATGGCATAGTGCTTCTCACTGAGATAGAAGTATCTAAGCTCTTGTAATGTAGTCCTAGACCATTTAGCATAACTGACACCATATCATCATCTTCGGCTTTGCAATTTATGGAAGCTAAATCATCAGCGATCTTCCTAATTTCAGCCACATAATCAGTTATGGATCTATTTCATCGCCATACACTATGAAACTTTTGCTTTAAGTGAATTTTTATAGCTTTCGTAGACATACCATATATCTTATGAATTATGTCCCAGGGTTCCTTCAGTGTGCTAGCGTTCATTATATGTGGAATCAAGCGCTCATATATACATATCCAAATCCAATGGAAAACCTTTCTAGACTTTTCTATCCATGTTTTATGTTCCTTTTGCTCTTCTATATTCGGGTTCTCTAGCAACTAAGGACACTTGCTCCATTCGCTAATCCCCATAATCCTTTTCCCATCAACAAATTCTCCATCCTATACGACCATATGTGGTAGTTGTCTTTATTCAGCTAATCACCAACTATCTGCGCAATGTTATCACCCACTCTTGCAATTTAAGCACTTTTCTGTGCAATGGCAATCTTATGGCAAGGCCTTTAAAAAATTCAGCAGCATTTCGACTTTATTTCTAGATATATGCACCATAAATTGAATGTTTACAAGTAAGCTCAATGGTTTCCCTCTTGTTCTAAGCACTCCTTGCGTCTCTATGCACTTATATGCTCAATTTTTATTTCTCCAAAAAAAATTCGGTAGAGTGTCCTTTGTCCATAGTGTATATGAGATAAATCAGCTATAGTGAACCCGCTTCAAAACCCAAACTTTGGGTAAAAGCATCAATAACAAAACATAATGTAAGAAAATATACTATGATAGGAGGCCTCAGAATCATACATTCATCCTGTGATCGATAGACGAGGCCTTTGGACTCTCTTCTCTTTGGCCTTCCACCTATATCACTAGAGTATCTCCAAAGTTGAGAATACCCCAGTTAAAAACCTTACCACGTCCCTCACTTTCTTTTTTTATGAATGGTTTTTAGTAATGTACTATAATCCTCACAAGGTGTGTGAGTTTTCCACATTAAGGTCCGAGAGAATGCATGCATTCGTGTTAGAGCATGTGAGTAGTGTCCATTCAAGGAGCCGCAAGAGAATACATGACATCACCTGCCACATGCACTCATAAGGAAATTCAAATGAAATGTGTACCTTAAAATATAGATGACTTCTCAATATTCTCAATCTCTTGATCATTTGATGCAACCATTACTATAAGGCACTCTTCTACTTCGACACATCATCGATGGAAAATAGTGCCTCCATAATCCCTTCATTAAAGGAGACCATCTTTCCAGGATTATCTATCTATCTCATGTTTGTTGGTTGCCTCCACAAGACTAGATGGTTAAGGGAGACCGAATTCAAAATTCAATAATTCTAATATCTGTGTATCTGTGGCGAATTGGAGTTTACATATCCTTGATCTTTTCAATAACCCACATCATCATAGCTCATAGCATTCGAGCTTAGGAAATCTTCTTGGGGATGTACGCTGCAATTAATCTACCTAGCTCTGCTGGTCTCTCCATTGAACAGAGAGATTGTCTTCATCCTCCACACTCGCTCGGTTGCTTCCAGCTCTGAAGAGAATTTCCATCAAGCTGCTAAGACACCCTTAAGCTTCCAGCCACTACCATAGATCAGGACCAACTTTGATACCACCTTGTGTGCGTGTGCGCAGCTATGGAAGAACCATAATGCTCAGAGACAACGACACACTCATATTAACAAAGAAAGATCAGAAGACTTCACAATGCAATGTGGTGGCGGTGAAAAAAAAAATGTATTCAGTTTGTGCTTTGTTTTTACATCATGATGTGCCACATCATCAACTTTTTCTAACCCCTACTTTGTGGCATATGAGGGGTCCCATGGTTACTATGCCCATTCACTTGTACAATTGCACTTTCAAAGTTAAAGTCTGGGGGATTAGGCCTGGACTCAACCTCCGTTTTGTAACACATAAAAACTAATACCACCCATGAATAAAGAAAAGAGCTCGCTTGAAGCTTGTAGATCAGAAATGGATGAGTCAGACTTTTTTTTTGGATCTACCATGTTCTGTATCTCTTTGGCATTTTAAACCGGAGATTCATGACTTGTTGATGTTGCTAATCTCTAATAATTCCAAGGATCCCTAAGGTATTCGATCTTATCTATTTCCTATGGAAAGCATAAAAGAAGATGAATTCCTATTGCTCCAACAATAATAACTCAAGATGGGCATTCGATATAGTATAACATTATGGAGTTTAATTTCCAGTAAAGGGATTAAATATTTTAGAGAAAAGAAATATTGAGAGAGCTAAGAGGCTACGGTCTAAGGGGTTTCGCAAGTGGAAACACTTTGTATAAATAATACACACGATGCTCAATCTGACTCAAGGGCATCGAGATCTATCGTAGAGCTAACTTGACTATTTGTGCATGGAATGCTTCATAGGATTGTAGTGGGATAATAACAATCGGATGGAAATTGCAGCGAGGGTAAAACGAGTTCTAAATATTCATTTGCCCTTAAACAAGAATCCAATCACAGATTGGACGTGGATTTGTGGCATCCCCTTATTGAGGACAACAAAGTGGCATCCCCTAATTGAGGACAACAAAGTGGTCCTTATGTGGAAAATCCTTCATTGGGAAATTTAGATTAATGTCGAGGCTAGAAAATTCTATGGTTTTGCCCAGGGAAGTGACTGCCTTCTCTACAACTCTTTGAGATGCAATTCGTACGTTAAGTCTTTGAAATCTAAGAAAAAAAAGATATGGAACGAGGTTTTGTATACCCTCCAGAAAATCTTTAATAGAAAAAACTGGCAATTTAACATAGGTAGAAGAATTCAAAATTTAAAAATGTCTCCTCCTTTGGCACACCTTAGAGATTTTTTTATAAAAAGTAACAAACCCATGAAGGAATGGATCCCACAAAGAGGTCAAAAAAACCATTAACCTTCGCTACATCTTTATATTTTGCTTCTATCAGTTCCTTTAAAGTTTAAAGCTTTTTTTATAAAAAAAACAATGGGAATACATTTTTTCTTTACTCTTAGTAGTTTGACAAGCATATAATAAATAATCATGGGAAAACTAGAGACGTCGTCTCAAAATCATCAGAGGAAATCGTGGATGGTTCCATTGGGGGTTCCTAATATTGAGACGTATTGTTTGCTCCTGAAAATCAGCTCCCATTAAGAAGCCTTTTTCGTCATCCATGTTTTTTTCACCAATTATGTGGTTACCATGTGCGCTATAACCCTGACCATTTGTTCCATTGCCCCTTGAAAAGACATCCCACCATTTTTGGGATACACTTATTGGTAGCGTCCACTTAATCTCATTTTGTATCTAGAAAGCCAATAAGTTTCCTAGAAATCTTTAGTTGCATTCCCCAACCTAGCCAGATTGGGGACTTGTAGAAGTCCCAACCCTCAATAGTATTGCTAGAGGATGATAAATTGACTAGTGTCAAGACCCTTGCATCCTTGGTCCACTAGAGAGATTGAGACAAGCTCCATGATTCGATAAAATTCTAGCTTAGGATGGTTAATCTTAGCTTAAGCCCATTTAAAAATATCAAAATACTACTATTAAAGGAGCATGCTATCACGATCCTTCTATAGAACACCATTCATTTTTTCCTTGAGAAGTTTAGGAATAATATCGTTGTTATTCTGTGAGCTAGAGCACTCGCATGTATGCAATCAAAATGGTGCTTTAAAAAAGAATTTGAGGCAATCCATAGAATAGTAAATAACATGTGGGCTAGAAGGAATCCTTCTTTATGGACGTTTGGACCTCTTAATTGGTATTGATGAGAAGAGATAGAATTTATATTGATCAGTTTTGACATATTCTCCAAGAAAATCAAAGCCATCTAAATAAAGATTATTCAAAGCAAAAATCCTTGAGGTTCTGGATTTGGAGATATATACCATGAATCATGCCTGTAGGCATCCAATGGGGAAGTTTCCCCTAGAAGCTTAGTGAATGGATCCGCAAGGAAATCATGCTTCTCCTCCTTTGATGCGCATTCATCATTAGTTCTCTTTGTCGTTGAAGTGAGTAACTATTTGGCTTTCTTGTTATCTTCAATTGTTGTACATTTATTTTTTCCATTTATGTTGCTTACCTACCCATCACTCCTTCAAGAAAATATTAAGCTTTATTCTCTTGATTGTCTCTATGTATATGACTTCTCTCTTGATTTCGAAGGGATATGGTTTAAGCTATACTTTCCCTCTATCGATTTTTTTCTTTAAATGAGTATCTCATATAAACATTCTTTTCCTTCAATCCTTGGTAATCCTCTGGATCTAAAACTTCAAAATGTGTCGGAGAGAGTGGCTTCCCTTGATAACATTGATGTAGCACCCAGTGGAAGAGGATTGAACACAAAAATCGTAGGGCCATTTGTGACTAATAGCATCTCAAACCCGTAAAGATCAAAACACCGAATGGTCAGCCTAGGCCCATGGGGTTTTATTACCCATGAACATAGTCTTCATGATTTTGATACTAGATTACTTATCTGATATCAGAACATCAATGCAAAGCAAGCTTGATGGAGTCCTAAAAGTGTTTATGTCTTTCTATGTGACATAGCATCTGTCCAATCTTGTTTTTGGCCTTCAAGACGAATGTAGAGGGTGGAATTAGAGAAGCTACCGATGTCTTTCAACTTTATTAGCTCCTGAGAGTTTTTCATCATATCATTATTGAACTTTCTCATACCATTTTTATCATGGAACATGTAGTCCCACTGATGATATATTGTTTCCACCATGTTAAAGTCTCTCACGAGGATCATGTGAGAGCGTAAATATGGATGCAAGATCCATGATGTGAGTCTTTCTTTGTTTCCACTTGAGGCATAAATTGGGAACACCAAGAAGACTTGTTTTCCACAAAAATTCATGGAAAGGCGATTACAAAAGGAACATAAAAGTATAAGGGACTTTTTTATTCTTAGATTCTACATTGCTCTACAAGTCCCATGATGATGTTAGGTTCACATTAGATAGTGCATATAAGATAATTTTTGAAGTGATTCATAGAGATTAAGCCTAAAATCTTGGCCTTTTAAGGGTTGATGAATTATGTGTTGAAAGTTTGTCCTCTCGACATTGGGTTATGATAGATGCTCATAATGGATGCATGAGCTTACACACATTAAATTGGATAACTATTACTTCTGAGTATAATGGCCTTTCCAAATCAAGGTTTTGTCATAGTTTCTCTTGGATTTCCCTTCTTCTTTGCTGCATGGTCACTCTATAAGATGGGTTTTCCTTTGATGCGCATGTACCATTAGAAATAGACTACAATGTTTTGTTTCATATTTACTAACTCCTTGCATAAGTGTTCATAATCGGGTACTCAATAATGACGTTACATTCTCTAACTTGTCTTTTGTGCTTGTGGAATAGTATTCAAGGTCATTTGCTTTACTTTTCTAGTACTATTTTAGAGTTTTTTCATCACATGTATCCCCAATTTTCATAGATTTGCCTTGATAGGGTCTTTAATCCCTATCATTACCTCAAACCCATGAGACAACCCTTCTTTGGGACGCTTTTAAGCACATTTCTTCCTTTTTCTTTTGCCTTCCATAAACGATTCCAAGATGTGTTCGATCGATTGTCTCCCCCTAACTTGCTCAATTAGTTATGAAGATTTTTCTTATTCATGTTTCCTCTCGTTGAGATCTCTCATTGTGTCCTCAATTATCTTAGAAGAGATTCAATCCACTTTTTGGTGTTTCTTGGATCCACTCCACTCAACAGGAACTTTGTGGTTCTATGGCCCTCTGTATCAGGATTAGAACAATCACTAGGAACGCTTTTATACATAGTTTCCTACTCTAATGTAGCACTTGATTCCATCTCAATTAACATAGACTCCATTTGAAATAAAACAAAAGATGGATCTTAAAGATTGAGATGTATCTCAATGCAAATCTTTGGGTGCGAAGGAGTGCTAAAAGAGTTGGAGGCTTCCTTGTAGATAGGTTCCCTATCATTTTCTTTGATTACTAGCGCAATTCCTATTAGAGTAAGTATTTCATTGACGAATTGGCAAGAAACAAAGAGGAAGATTAGAGTGATCAATACATAGAAGCCAGTTGGAAGGTTGCTTGATTGGCATAGTTATAGGGAACCATTTCAGTATATAGAATTGTTGTTTTCTTTCCATTTTCCGTGTTCCAAAATTGAAGGCCTAAAAGGCCCAAACTTCAATTTCCAAGGGAACATCTGATTTTATAGAAAATTTTGCAATTATATAACAGAGATCGAAACCTGGAGTTGATCTTTCACGCATGTTCTGCTAAGTTCCTTTTGCATTTTCTCTTTCTCCGAGTTTAATAGTGATGGGAATAGACCTCAAACATGTCACGTGATTCCCCATCCCCATTTCCATTGATAATAGGGTGAACATTACTTTAAATCGGGTAGGTGGCCATGTATGCTACCATAGAGTCGGGTAGGTGGCCATGTATGCTACCATAGAGTGGATAGAAAAGAGAGAGACACAGAGAGAGAGAGAGAGATGAAAAGAGAGGGTGAGAACAAGGGAGACAAGACAAAGAGAGAGTGAGAACAAGGGATAGACAGAGAGTGAGAAAAGGAGATGGAAAACGAGACGGACCATGAACTAAATTTGTCATTCACCTTACGGACTTCGAGATTTGTGAAGATCATAAGACAAAGGGGGCAACAAGAGAGACCTCGATCAATCAGGAAATCACTCTTTGTTTTTAACTTTATAACTGATTATTATATTTTCTTCTTACTTTCTTTTGTTTTCTATTTTCTCTTTTTTATATTTCCTATTTGTTTTTATCCCCTTTGTTTTTCTTTTCTCCTTTTTTCCTCCCTTAATTGACAACTATGATCAAGCAGACCTGCATGCTCTACCTATCCTTACGAGTTACAAAGGATATTGAAAAGTATTCTTTCAAGGTTTCTAGAAGCCAACGTTGAAGATATGAAGCGATGAATAACAACGGGCTGATTACAGGTGCCG
Organism: Ceratopteris richardii; assembly: GCA_020310875.1. Taxonomy (NCBI): domain Eukaryota; kingdom Viridiplantae; phylum Streptophyta; class Polypodiopsida; order Polypodiales; family Pteridaceae; genus Ceratopteris; species Ceratopteris richardii. Next base: position 21,771,187 of record CM035415.1, on the reverse strand, counting down.
TGTCTTTGTCACGGGATGCGTCAACATCCGTGTGCAAGGGACAGCAGCACAAGGAGACCATCTTGTCAGCGGAATGACCATAGCGTAGATCAGCGTAGACAAGTGGCTCTGCATCAGCGCTAACGTATAGATTGAATGGGAAAACGAGAGCTGCCTCGAAGCTGAAATTTCTCGCGCACCAAGAGAACGCTCTTCATGATGCACATGCAATCTACAGTACATAACGACAACTTATATACTCTATTGGATAGAGATCAACGATCTTACCGAAGTGAGTTGGCGCAGAACGTTAATGGTAGAGGATACAATGACAATCACAAGTGCATCTTCATCGGCACGAAGGCATGCGTGAGAGGGTAAGCAGTGCTATTCTCTGTACAATGGCTGTCAAAGACGAATATAACGATTGACATTTCCCTTAATTTCTCACTTTGTCTCCGTATATCAGCCGAATGACCATAGCGTAGATCAGCGTAGACAAGTGGGTCTGCATCAGCGCGAACGTATACATTGAATGGGAAGACCAGAGCTGCCTCGAAGCTGAAATTTCTCGCGCACATGCAATCTACAGTACATAACCACAACTTATACACTCAATTCGATAGAAGTCACTGATTCCTCGTTAGTCACAATTACATGTTTATGAATGAAAATTGATGTATCATCATATCATGTTCAGGGAGTCGTGTACTGCGATCTATGAAAATGAATAATGTAGCTCATAGTTGCCAATGACCATTGTCCAATGGTCATTGCAATTTGCATCTCGTGGTTAGGCCTTAGGCCTCGACAGTGGAAAGGTTTAAAACATGTGGCATAAAAGGGATTACCAACCTGCCCATCCAAAGCCATCATCCAATCTATAACCTGCAGACTGCATTAAAAAACCCTCTGGAAACACAGTTGTTATCTGCAAAGGGTGTAGAGATTTCTTTGATTTATTCTCTGCATATAGCCTGTGGCTCCTGAGAGCAGTAATTTTTGTAGAAACAACCCGGGGCCAAGCCTTGGGAATATTCTTGGGACTCGACCAAGGGGTGTTTTTTTTCTAATTCTAGAAAAATAGCATTCATGATAGGTTACATGTCTAGAGACTCGATATTAACATAAATTTTAACATATAACACATTATTTTCTAATGAACAAAGACTTTGGGTCACTCTTTTTCGTCTAAAGGAAACGTGTGGGCACCATGATTGATCAATCCCCTTACCTAAAGGCTCAACTTCATGTGTGGACATCTACTCACGCGTTTGCTATACACATAGCAAAAGGAATTGGTTCTATCGAGTGACGACTAAGGGCTCACTCTACAAGATTCTAAAGTTCTGTGGATTTTGAAGTTACAGTTGAAGCTCAACATTGAAATGAATAATATAGTGGCTAGTGATTTGAAGCTTGAACATCACCCTATAATATAGTTCCATTGTCCAATGTTTCAAGGATCATCGATTCATCTGACAACAAGATAGAGTATCAATGAGGTGTTAGGAATAACATTGCATCCGGGACTTGTGAATGCACAACCCTTACTCAAGATACAAAGTTATGCTTTACTAATTCGTTACACATTCGGCATTGCACATTGTGCCTGCAAGTTCAAATGATTCAAGATATGTTTTATTCATTTATTCCGCATTGCGCATGCCAACTTCCAATGCCATAGATCATTCTCTCGTGTCCGAAATGAAGAGCTTAAATTAATCATCCCTGAAAGTTGAACATTAAACTTGATTAATACATTACATGGTCTAGACTGCCACACTTTCTATTTGCATTGTACAAGAATTTAATGTACAATGCACATTGGACATAGATTATAACTTGCACATTATAACTCATTGGCCAACAACTTGCTAGTTCCACATTGACCAGTCATTGAGGAACTGAGTATCATTTGCATGTTGGCATATTTTCATATTGTGTAACATGTATTTACAGTCGGCCGATGATTGAGAACTCTATGAATCATGCATAGTTTCATGAATTATGGATAATAAATTACCGTATGGATAATGGAATGTGTTATGAATATCGACTTTATTCACAATCATGAACTATATATACATTACATCCAATTATTAAATTCAACATTCAAGCACAATTAACAAGCTTAGTTTGGAGGGTACCATAATCCATTTGAAGTTAAGAAAAGATTCTTCTATCACTTTGGAGATATTATATATTTTTGGAAGTCTCAAGTTGATCCGATTATTCGTAAAGTAAATGAGCATCAAAAGAGCAATCATGCATTACGTAAGCTCAAACAAACAAATCATTGAGCATTCATACAAGATGCTAGATGCAAATGTATGCTTCTAAGATGGTCATGGCTAGTCTATTAAAGATTTTCTATGCATTAATTTGTTGGCATGCTTCCAAGATGGACATGATAAGACTTTTCAAAAATTTATATGTATCCCTTTTCTTTATTAATACTTTATGTTTTATTCTTTATGGCTCACTCAAGAGTTTATTTTTTTTCATAGATTATCACATTCTTTTAAATCATTGATATCGGAGAGAAAGAGTTAAAGAGTACAAGAACTAACTATAGTCCACATTTCAAAGATTTTGTAAACTTTTTCAAGTTTGAATCAAGTTACATTTATAATTAGATATTTTTGTAAATTTTTTTTTAAAGAGAAATTGAAAAATGTAATTTTTTATACATTGCATACCTTGATTATGTAGGTTTCTGAAATGTCTCAAAGTACTATATTCAATGCTTTCAAAAAAAAATTGTCAATGTGAAAGAGTTTGAAATATCCAATACGAGCATGCATACAAAAAATGAAATGATGTATGCATGCTTTTGAAGTGATTATGAGGTAGATGTAAATGAGATGGATAAATCATGTTTCTTCATAGGAAAAGAAAGATTGTGAAAATATTGTGATTGTAAAAAGACATTTGTGTAGTATTTGAACATGTGTTCAAAGTAAATCTTCAAAATAAAAACTTACTAAGATCAAGCTGAGGAAATACAAGAGTTCATAAGAAATAGAATTTCCCTTCTTGAATGTTATCATTGATTGAAGTGATGTGCATACAAAATGCATATGGTGCGAGAAGTAGTGAATTGATGGCCAATGCAAAAACTAGATGGTTCTAGGACAATAATTAAAGGTGGAATAAGAAATCATAATAAGTCTTTGGAGCATAAACGTGGAAGATCAAGATGTTATGCTAAAAAGGGTAAGAAGACTCATGAGCGTGCCTCTATCATGCATGGTCAAAACAAACGTAGAGTGATCACTTGCATGAAGTTAGCATACTCTGTTTCTAAGAAAGATATGACTTTGATTAACTATGAAGTGTCATGTGAATTGGAATTCTCATTGGACATGAGACATAATCATTTAAGATGAGATTATTCTTCTTATATCAATGTCATGGTAGCAGAAGAATTTATCACATCCATATCTTGTTATTTGGAAAACTATAGAAGGAATGATTTATCATAAAATCCGTCTATTTCATTAATGATAGATAAGTCTATGGATATGGCTTTTGAGATACATTTGATTGTTCATGATTCCAATTTGAATGAAGTTGGGCTTTAAGTTTTGAGGTGTGAATTTTTTAAGTTGATACTAGTTGCAGAAGGTTATGTACAAACAAAAATATAATGCAATAATGAATGTCCGTTTTGAAATGTCATTGGATATTAAGAATTTGGTTTGTATGGAGAGAGTTCAATGATTGGATTCCATGAGGGAATTTTCTCAAAGCTTCCTAAAGGTGTGCCAAATCTAATTGTTGTGCATTGTGTTGCACATAGAGAAGCTTTGGTGATTGTTGATGCATGTTCAATGTTTTCCTTACCTTTCTTATATGGCAGAAATTGCTAATAAAGTATATTCTTGGTTTAATTCTTAAAATGTGAGACATTAGGACTTTCAAAAGTTACTTGGAGAAATCAATTTTCAAGTGTTGGAAGTATTTCAAAATCATGATGTGAGATGTTTGGCAAGATAAATGTGATGGTATGCTTTGTTAAACTATTTCCTCCAATCTTGATACTTCGGAAATGCCAACAAGCAATGTCATATGAGAAATAATGCACATTCAAAGTCTTATTCTGCATACATGTGTTGGCATATGTCTTATTACAATTGGGTGGATTGAATAAAATTTACCAAAAAAGAATTATAGATATTACAAGTTTCAACACATCTATACAAGTATGCAAGAACTCTTTGAAAAAGAATTTTATTGATGACATCTATCCAAGGAGTACCATATATTTGATAATCTTAATAGAAAATGTATCAATAGGCTACTTGAAACATGTAAATAAGAATGGGGAGGAGTATGATCACACTCTTTTGCATGTATCCATGGTAGCTAAAGACAAAAATAGTTTTCCATAAGATATCCAAGATGCATCTTTGCATACATGCATAGAGATGGTAAATGATTTTATGTTAAAAGTAATTAATTGTGTCAATGAGAGGGTTCATGATATGTATTTCTTCAATTCTACCAAATTACTTAGCCCTATGTACTACTCAAGTGAAGAGGATGAAGAGATAAAAAAGCCATCATATGGTTATCGCATTTGCTTACAAGTACTGGTAATCATTTCATCAATGTCAATGGATGTAAAAAATACTTGAAGCATTTGTAGATACTCTAAAGTATGGATGCAAAGGTATGACATTAAAGGATGCATAGAGAGTTTTCTCTCGTACTTCTTATTGGGAAAAAAAATTCCCAAATCTATTGAAGTTGCGGCAGATCCTATTCGTGCTTCCTATATCATCAATACCTTGTGTGAGAGGATTTTCAAAGAAAAATGTCATAAATTCAAGGAAACACACTAAGCTTAACAAAAAACAATGAAGAATGCATAATCATGAAGCTATGTAATAAAAGACTAATTTAAAGGTGGTGTTCTATCCATACAATGGAAACATATCGCTTTATGATCAAGATTCCCACTTTTATTCCTCAGGCATCACCAAGGTCGGGCATCAAATCTATGTGGAACTACATCACCATGGATTGCATTCAATGGCAATAATATCACCTATTAACCAAAAAAATAGCTATAAGATCTTTCTTGATGCTCATTTTTCTTTCCTTCAAGCTTATGGAAAATAGACAATGAAGTTATCGCATAATGAAGAGGAGAGTTGCATTGCACATATTTTTAAGGAGGGCCGTGTTTTGCATCACTCTTGCATTCAAAATTCTTAATATCATGATTTTCTCATTTTTCTATTCTCCCTTATTTCAATTGTCTCCAAGGGATGTGATCTTATCTAGTCCTCCTGGAAATTATGGAATGAGATAAAGCCCTATTTCAATGTCACTAATGAATGAAAGTGATAAGACAATTTAAGAAAGTATGATTCTATTTGGTTCCAAATTAAGGGTATTATGTGTTTCAAGAAAAAAAAGTAGAGAGCTAAGAGGCTTTCGTCTAAATGGTTTTGCAAGTGGAATCACTTGAGCAACCAAGAGAGAGGACACTCAATAATATTTGAGAACATTAATTCCTATTCTAGACTAGGTTATGATGATTTGTCCATTTTAATACATAGAATACCTATTTCGAATGCTTTTGAGGTTCCTGTTTCGGATCGCCAAGATCTTCACCTCCATTAGGCATCACAATGGGATAAGAACGATAGAATGGACTATATTCCACGAATAAAATGAGATGAAAATACTCACTTAACCTTACACAAGAAAGAAAACGTAAATTTGTTTGGGTCAAATGGAACCTCAAGATCAAAGATCTATGATATCCATTTATTAAGAGCAAGAAATCCGTCCTCATCTAGAAAATCCTTCATTGGGAAATTTGTCCTAGCATAAGGATATAGAAACGTTTTGGTCCTACCTTGTGGCTCACAAGGAGCCTAAGTGGTAGCAAAGGCATGGCTTACCTTCAACAAACTTAGTTTAAAAAAAGCCCTGATCAAAGAAGCAAGTGACTACTTTATAGCTCTTTGTAGTTCCATTCAAACGTAAAGCTCTTTGGCTCTTTGGAAAATACGGAATGAAAGAAACCACTTAAAACTAGATTCTCTTTTCTTAAACAAACTTAGTTTGAAAAAAGCCCTGATCAAAGAAGCAAGTGACTACTTTATAGCTCTTTGTAGTTCCATTCAAACGTAAAGCTCTTTGGCTCTTTGGAAAATACGGAATGAAAGAAACCACTTAAAACTAGATTCTCTTTTCTTAAACAAACTTAGTTTGAAAAAAGCCCTGATCAAAGAAGCAAGTGACTACTTTATAGCTCTTTGTAGTTCCATTCAAACGTAAAGCTCTTTGGCTCTTTGGAAAATACGGAATGAAAGAAACCACTTAAAACTTTGGTAGAGTTGCGATAAAAATTTTAATAGAAAATCCTTTGCTCAACTTGGGTGGAAGATTTATTAATATTTAAAGATCTCCACCTTTTAGAAACCATAGATATTTTGTTGTAGGAAACATCAAGCTAAAGAAAACTTGGATCTCCCAAGAAAAGGAAAATAAGGTCATCGAACTACCTACACTTCTCTCCAATTTTCTTGTATCATTTCTTTTTATACTCTAAAGCTTTTTTGCTTTCCTTATATAGGCTAAAAAAACATAATGGTTGCTCTTCCCTAGGACAAATTTACATTTTAGATATGTTTAGTCCCAATTACATCTTTATGAACGAAAATTATTTGAGAAACTATTGTTTCTATCACATATAATCTACTTTTATTTTTTGAAGATCCTTTTATTCTACTAAAGGAGAAAATGAAACGAACCACTAATATTATTTGATTATCTACGTTTTTGAAACACGTATTATTTACATTTAGCTTAATAAATCTAGTTACTTGTTTTGTGACACCAAATCCGTTTTTGAAGTGAGAGTACTCGTTTTTTTTGAACAAGCAGATTGGTTTGAAATCCTATTTATGTCATTCTTACTAATTGAAACAATCTTCCTCTCCTCTTAAACCATGATGATTATCGTTTTCCTTTTCAAATAAATTCTATGATTCATATCTCAAGAGCCTCTAAACCAATTGTGAGAAAAATTGTTATGCAAGTAGTACAAATTCACTCCAACTAACCCAAGTTAAAGTATGCCAAATCACGAGTACACATAGAAAAATCAACTCCACAAAATCCATGTAATGATGAAGGAGAAGAGAACAGTAGACAGAGATGAACTTGAAGAAATTTATTAAAAATGTATATGCTAATGAACATATGATACAAGGAGAGTGTAGTGAACTTCTCTTATATGAAGTGAGCTCAATGTGTGCTCACGTACATAGCTGAATATCTCTTAAAATGTCTTGTTAATTTTGTGACTAAAAATATGTGTATTACATAGATGTTCCAAGTTTGAATTTCAATTTTTGCTCACCTAAATCTGATCCCACACTTTAGGGATGATCTGAATTGATTCTTCCTAACACATGAGTCATGCATTCAACTCCCTACATTCACAAGATTCCTTATTCTCTTGGATTCTAAATTTATCCAACGTGAATACAACTAAATTGACAAGGAGGTGTTCATATGTTGTCCTTCATATGAGGTACATAAACTGATGTCTAGTCCTGAGTCATTAGTGAAACACTTAGGCTTGCTAGTTGCTTGAGGATTTAATCCTTCATGATTTTGTGTAATCCAATTATTGACTTCAACCTATTCAAATTTCTTACATTCAATGACTTTATCATCATATTTGCACATTTTTTATGTGTGGATACATATTAGAGTTCATTCTTTTTTGAAGGAACTACAAAATAGAAATAAATTGTGTGTCAATTTCAAAAGGAAAAGTTAGAAAAATCAGTTTGGGAATTTTTCTTTGAATCATTAATCTGCTAAATTATTTTTCTCATTTGTTTTTTCTACAAATTAATTTCTTTTGCTCACCATTTTAGCCAGTTTCATACATCAAAGATTTAATGATTTATGGTGAAATAAAAACATGACCAATAGTGACTATTTCTACACACCTTCTAGATCTTGAAATGTAAGGATGATCCCCTTGAATTGTTAGGTTCATTTTGTAATGTATTGTGTGGCTAAATTGATGAAACAATTTTCTTTGGTTAGCTACATAATTCAATTAGATGTCTTTAGAAGATCTCTGGTCAATTCATACTAGGTTGTAAGCTTTAAGAAAAATACTCAACACTTCTATTCCCAAAATAGAAGGTTTCTTTACATTTCTAATACATGAAACTTATCTATTCTAATGCAAAAATTTGGGAAAAGAGTCTATTAAGCATCCCTCAAGTTAACTTGGTAGGTGTAGAGCAAGTTTTGTGCAACACCAACTCATCTTTGAAGCATACTCATCCATCTCTTCACAATATTTACCTCCTTCAGCCAATCTCAAAAAAAATCTCTTTTATCCCGTGTCACATAGAAAGCACATATTTGAGTGGGCTTGGGACTTAGCTTCAATTTGGTGATGCCAGAAATTAGACATGGGATCTGCCCGTTTTGGAGATTATTCCAAAGGAATCAGAAAAAAAAAGGGTAGATCGTCGTGGACAAATCAACTGGCATCTGAAATACAAGAACAACCTATTAGCTTCAATTTGGTGATGCCAGAAATTAGACATGGGATCTGCCCGTTTTGGAGATTATTCCAAAGGAATCAGAAAAAAAAGGGTAGATCGTCGTGGACAAATCAACTGGCATCTGAAATACAAGAACAACCTATTATCCTCTGTCTTCGTTAGTCATAATGAATTTAAGACCTATCTTGAACCTCAAATCGATCCCCCAACAATGAACATTAGTGTGAAAAGTAATGGATTGAGCTTTTAGTCCTTTTCAATGATCAACCTTGTAATCGAGCAGAAGGATACAATGACAATGGAAAAGCTGGAAGGGTGAAGATGTTGTGTATGCTCTATATAATCGCTATCAATGACGATGAAAGTTGACTTGATGATCAAATTGACAACCCAACATGAAAACTTTTCTGCCTAAAATAAAAATTGGTATTTACTTTAATTTCTCCCTTTACCTCTGTATCATCATCTCTCCCATTCTCTTTAACCACTCCCTTTATCTCTGTATCTTAATCTCTCCCTTTCTCTCTGTATGAGAACATAGTTAGAAGCCCACAATGACAATGATGCAGATGAGTGTGGTTTAGTGGGTTTGGATCAGCCCGAAGGTATGCATTAAATGGAAGGAAGATCACCAATCATCTTTGCGAGCTATTTATCAACGAACATAGAGCTACCTAAAGCTTGAACTTCTTGCAAAACAAGAAAATGTGCTTCGTGATTTAGGTGGAGTCATAGTACATAAGGAAGAATTGCATAGCCTATTCAAAATGCATCACTATCTTAAGTTATGCAAATTTTCATGGAAAGGGAGAATATTACAATGCACAAACATAAAAGTTCAAGTATAAAGGAGTGGTCGAAAAAGATGCTTATCAATGGAAAGCCTTCAGCGCATTGCTGCATTGTCATGAGAATCATAGAATGTTGGCTTCATCTGATAGAGCTTCTTGATCTTGTGACTCTCATTGCCAATGTTCTTTTATTGTAGTATGTTGTAAAATTTGTCTTTATTGTTTAAGCAATTTCCTATAGCTCTCTCATGGAAAAACAAGTATATTTCGTGTATTTTTGCTATCATCGTCCATGTTATTGAGAACTATAATGAAGTCAAAAATATGATGACATATCCATTGTTTGTCTTTAGTGAAGAATTTTTATATATATTATAATCAATCTAGTATGAAAAACTTATATCAATCGGTCTTTTATATTAGTGAAGGTGCTACAATTATTTTCTTTTTTTTTCAACAAGAATTTTCTTTGTTTTATCTTGTTATTTTAATCAAGAAGTAGTTGATGTGCCAACCTGATGGGTTTGAAATCCTATCTCTTGAAACCTCTTTTGTCATTTTCTAAAAATGTATTTGGCAGCCCTCCAATGTCAAGTAACCTCCCTTTTCACATGGCGGATCACTAACTTGGCACTAAGCCTTTTTAAGATTCTCCTTCTGCTATGTCCCTACTCCACCATAGTTTCTCCATTGTGCATGTACACTTCAAGTGGTATCAGAGCCAAGCTCTACATCAATGGCTTTAGCTTCTCACTCTGTGGACACACCTCTGCTTTCTTCTACCTCCTCTTCATCTAAGTGGAGATGGATCCCCTACACTAGGTGCTATGCTATCAAGCAACACATCTGCTTTCTTCTACCTCCTCTTCATCTAAGTGGAGATGGATCCCCTACACGAGGTGCTATGCTATCAAGCCGCCACGTGCCATGGCAATGAGTTCATAGGGAAAAGCAAGAATGCCTTAAGCATGGAGTACAAGAGGTATCTATAATGAAGATGATACAAAAATGCAAAGGATTGGGAAGACCGAGAGTGGAGGTCTACACGAGAAGCTCCATCCGATGACTCATTGCATCGTAGGGATCATTGCAAAGAAGTCAAACCTCATTGTTGCCATTATTGGTTTTCACAATCTCTTTGTCTACAACATTCAGAGATGTTGTACCCACTCCTAGGATTCCTCCAAGGCACTAGTGTGCTAGAATCATGCAAAAACCCAATGAAGTTCAAATTCAACCATGAAATAGTTCAAAACCCAATGAAGTTCACATTCAACGAATGTGTTCGTTGAAAATTAATGTGTTTAAACAAACCCAATGTGGTAGCCTAATATGGCACACTCAATATCCCAATGTAAACGCCACATGAGGCATGCCCAATGTGGCATTCAAACTTGTTTTCCTATGCAAGGAAAAATGCACGGAATTGAAACCTCCTTTTTCATTCTATAAAAATGTATTTGGCAACCATGAAATGTTAGATAACCTCCCTTGTCACATGGCAGATAATTACCTTGGTAGTAACCCTTTTTCATTGAAAATTTTTACTAGTTGTTGATATATTTAGGTAGTGATGTGTGTGAACACACTAGGACCATCGGGGCAATTTTTTCCCTCTTTAGGAGGGTTTTTCCCCCGGCTTGTATATATGCATATTTCCCTATAGGATCACTTATCTTTGTACATTCTAATGGTAATACATTTAGTATTCTCTATTGTGCTTCAAGCTTCTTCTTCTTCCTTGTGATCTTCGCGTGCTTCCATAGACGTCTAGATCCAACAATTGGTACAAAAGTAGGTCGCTACTTCATCTAGGGAATCGTCATCACCCCTCTTTTCAGAGTCTCAAAATCACATGAAATTAGATGAACATACTCATGGTGATTAGGAGATCAAAACAACTTTGCTTTGTGTGCCAAAATTGCAATATGAGCTCGTTTTGGCCTCTTAATGCACTATCACAATGTTTGTGCAAGAAACTTAATCTTTTCGTGCCATGGATATATATAGGTTTCGATTTGCCAATATAAGTGTCTCAAAGTCTGCTACAAGTTTAGCCCAACTTGTTAGGGTAGTTTTGCTCAACTTTTTCAGATAAAGTCATTTTTTTGCATGAGGGTATTTTCGTAAGTGGTGATGGCTGAAAGTAGTGATGTATTCTATATGTTGGCTATTGAGGATAAGTTGGATGGTATGAATTACCCATTATGGGCTTATATGATGCATCATGTATTGGTCACAAAGGGAATCTAGAATATTGTGGAGGGTGTTGGAAAACGTCCTATTACACCTCCAAATATAGATAGTGAAGTTGATGCACATGGCATCAAAGATGGTGACATTGTGTAGATTCCTATTTGTGCTAGATTTCTTGTTGCACCTACTACAGAGAAAATTTGTTGGGATGGCAAAGATGCTCAAGCGCATGCATTGATAGCATTTATCAAAGATGCCATTATTCCTCACATTCGCTCTTCCAAAACAGCTAAGGATGCTTGGGATACACTTACCACATTCTACCAGACTAGGAATGAGGCTCGTGTTGCTTGGTGGAAACAATTGTACATTCTTGAAGACGAGATCTCCAAGAGATAGCACCTCCAACAAAATGAAAAATTCACCCTCATGTAGAATTATGATTGTCTACCCAACCAACATAGTCAAAATCTATGTAACCAATTATGGATGCGTTCCCTTTACCTAAGCATAAACACTTGTTCTCACTGACACTCAGATCTCTCAAAATCATCTTAACCACTTCCTAATGTTTCTTGCTAGGATAAGACATATATCTGCTCACAACTCCCACTGCAAATGCAATGTCTAGTCTCGTAGCTACCATAGCATACATGACACTACCAACAATAGACTGATAAGGAATTTTGGTCATGAACCCTTTTTCCATCATCCGATTTGGGGCAATCATCCTTGCTCAATTTCACCTATGTGGGTAAAGGTGTACTCAATGCCTTTCCTCCCTGCATATTGAACCTATGAAGTACTTTGGATATGTACTCACTTTGGGATAAGTATATGCATCTTTTACTCCTATTAGGAGTAATGTGCATGCCTAGAATATGTTTGATCATCCCCCAAATTCTTCATATCAAATGTCTAACTCAACTTCATTTTGAGAATTGACAAGTGATAAGAGGACTTCCAAGCAATCAACATATCATTGACATAAAGTATCAAGCATATCAAGCTACCATCTGAGCATCTCTTTCTGTAGAGGCAATGATGCTCATTTCTTGGAGAATGTCCTTGAGACTTCATAAAAGCATCAAAATTTTGGTACCATTTTCTAGGGGATTGTTTAAGTCCATACAAGCTCTTCTTGAGCTTACAAACTAGACTTTCCTTGCCATGAACTACATAACCCTTTGATTATTCCAGATAGATCACATTTGTAATATCTCCATGCAAGAAAGCAATTTTCACATCTATTTGGAATAGCTCTAAGTCCTCCATTGCAATAAATCCAATCAACATGCGCAAGGTAGTCACCTTGACCACTGGAAAGAAAATTTCCTCGAAATCAACACCATGTTGGTGCTTAAAACCCTTGGCAACAAGTAATGCTTTATACTTTGGAGAAACACTATCTGATGTGAATTTCAGCTTATATACCCAATTACATGGTAAATCTTTCCTTCCCTTTGGCAAAGGTACTAGATCCCAAGTACCATTCCTATGAGTAGAATCCATCTCACTCTTCATGGCACACTCCCACTTGACATGATCCTCTGTCTGCATAGCCTCTTTGTAGGAAGAAAGTTGTTGGGGCTTCACTCACTAATTAGACATAAAAACATGAAGTAATATGAAGGAAGAAGAAAGACAAAGAGAAGTAAAAGAAAAACACTCAAAAAATCAAGCCTAGGTGAAGGGACAAATTCACACTTGTAATATAGTGCAAAATTAGAGTTTAATCTTGACATAGAATTTCTAAAATTACGAGTTTGAGTCTAGAAGTATGTAGACCATATGTATATAAGTCAATTTGAGTTAGAAAAAAAATAGAAGAAACTGATTTGTAAGTCTTGAGTGAATAGAGAAAAAATCGGGTTTTTATGAGAGAGATGTTGAGGAAGAACTACTCAGAGTAGGAGAGTTTTCCATGGCTATGAGCAGAATGAAGCCAAGACATTTTGTACACATCTTCTCTAATAGATAACACATGTTTGTGTAAAAGGATTTGATCTAATTACTCTTGTATAGAGCTTTCTAAGTGATTTCATATCACTTTGAAAGTTAGTTGACGTTACGAGTTTTCTCGTGCACTTTTCCTTGATCTCTAAAGGTCAAATCTCACAATACAGTGTAAAGTTTTTCATGAATCATAGCTCATTTTGAAGCTACTACCTTCAGCTACAATCTAGCAAAAGATCTTTGCAAAATGTGATGTGTACATAGAGAAATGAGTCGAATAGTGAAGGTATGTCAAATCGATGAAGTCATTTTTTAGATTTGAGACATAGTTCAAATCTTAAAGTGAATTCCAAAGATTATGAAGTTATTACTTGAAAGTTTTGCTTGGAATGTGTTTCTTAACATTAGAAAGAACTTCTTTTAGCAAATGCTCAAAAGAATTTACAATATTCAAGATAATACAGATCAAACTTGAAGCTAGAAGAAAAGGTGCAGATTTCTGAAGAGTAAATTTTTGGATTTCACGAAGTGTAGTTATAAAGGTTTCAAATTTAGAGTGTTTCTAAGCTAATGATGGTTATGGAGGTATTCTATTATAATCACTTTATCTTAGTTCTTGTGGTGTTTCATACACTAACAGGTGGTATCAGAGCAGAAAGGTCCTCAAGAGTGAAAGGAGGTGCAAATACAAGAGGACTTAAAGAGTTCTTCATTGAAAAGGTGAAAGCCGAGGTGTTCAACAACAAAAGGCATCGGAGGAGCACTTTGAAGTTATTGTCCAGGGTAAAGATGTACAAAAGGTAACATACTTTAACCTTATACTCACAGGTTGCAACAAAAGCAAGAAGACTATGGCAGATCATGTATCTATTGACAAATTGGACAGAGATAATTATCCTACTTGGGTAATGAGAATGGAAGCCTTACTTATGAGTAAGGATCTAATGATATATGTGATAGGTGAAGAAGAAAAACCTACATTTGAAGATGATAATCAACCAAGGAAAGAAGATCTAGAAGCTTTGAAGCTATGGCAGAAAAGAGATGCAAGTGTAAGGGCTTATATATACAACACTAACACAGATCATTTGTTACCACATATCAAAGGTTTAGAAACAGCTGAAGACATATGGAATGCTTTGGAAGATCACTTCCAAAACACTACTTAAGCTAGGAAGGCTAGCTTATGGTCAGAGTTTACCACATTTAAAAAGAGGCAAAGTCAGAGCATTAGTGATTATGTCACTAAGATGAAGGACTTGGAAGATAGCCTTGGATATATTGATGAGGATATTGAAGATCATAGGTTGATAGCACAGTTGCTTCCAGGATTGATAGGAGATGAAAGTTGGAAACCTTTTGTACTCTCAATTGAACTTTCATTAAATCATTATGTACTAGAACTAAATCAATTGCTTGGACTAATGCTTACATTTGAGCAAGATTTGAAGTTAGATGGAGATAAAGGACATAGCTCTAGTATGTATGCAAGGAATAAGAAGAGAAGTGAGAAAGGTAAAGGAAAGGATGAAGAAGAGTTGACTACTCAAGAAAATTATGCAAGAGGAAGAGGTATTGGCAGAGGTGAAGGGCGAGGAAATGGAAGAGGTAGAGAAAATTAGAACAATAACAAGAAGACATGTTGGATTTGTGGATTGAGCTATCATCTAGCTTATGATTGCTGGCATAACCAACAAGGATCAAATCAGAATCAAAGTAATAATGGTAGAGGAAGAGGTGGAAGGTTTCATAATCAATTTCAAAGAGGAAGACTAAATTCAAGAGGAAGTTTTGGTAGAGGTGGTGGAAGAAATTGGAATCTGAATCAGTCTTATAACACTACTAATTACAACTATGCAAATGATACACAGAATGACAATCATACAACATTGATGATGAATTCAATAAGTACATCAGAGAGAAGGATCTCAAGGTATTCTATATTGACTTTGGTTGTTCAAATCACTTGTTAGGTAATATAGAATTATTATCAGAATTGGAAGAAGGTATTTCAAGTCACATAGTACAAATAGGTGACAATACAAAACATAATTTACATTGAGTTGGAAAAGGGAAGTGCACGAGTGGAGCTCATTTGTTAAGAAATGTCCTGTATGTCCCAACATTACCAAAGAATGAGATTAGTGTGGGACAAATGGTAGAGAAAGGTTTTCAAGTCAGATTTACAAATGAAGGAGTATTTGTTGAAGATCCAGACGATGGATACATCAAATTGTCTATGGTAAGAAGGAAGGTAGACTTTTTACTCTTAAAGTGCAAGGGAATCTTGGTCAATACCTAATTACACATGGGGATGAAGTACTTACAGATTTAGACCTCTCACATAAGAGGTTAGGACACTTCAATGAAAAAGGAATTAAAACCATGGTGGAGAATCAATCTGTGATAGGGCTACCAAATGTAAAGAGCCAACATATGATCTACAAATGTGAGGATTTTCAGATGGGAAAGGCACAGAGGTTATCATTTCAGAGAAAAGGTTTCAAACATGATGGTTTGCTAGAGCTCATACATACTGATGTATGGGGACCAAGAAAAGAAGGATGAATCAATGGTTCTAGGTATTATGTTCTTTTTATTGATGATGCTACACGATGGATAAACATTTATGTTTTGAAGGAAAGATAAGAAGTGTTTGGAGCCTTCAAACATTTTCATGCATATGCGGAGAGAGTTATAGGTCAAAAGCTCAAAAGGCTAAGGTCTGATGGAGGGGGAGAATATTTCTCCCAAGAATTCAATGATTATCTTTGGAATGTAGGTATCAAGAGAAACTAACTTGCAGGTATACACCTCAACAAAATGGTGTGGCAGAAAGGAGGAATAGAACTACTGTTGAGTTTGCTAGAGCAATGTTAAAGGAAAAGAATTGCCCTAATTATCTTTGGGTTGAGGCTATAAATATAGCCACATATCTTGTGAATAGGCTACAATGCGCAAATGTAAATGGAATGACCCATTATGAAGCTTGGTGGGGTAAGAAACCAACACTTGATCATTGTAAGCTGAATGGATCAATTGCCTATGCTTATGTACCATCACAACTCAGACATAAGCTTGAACCAAAGGCTGAAAAATATGTGTTTATTGGATATGATGAAAAGTAGATGGGTTATAGGCTATGGAGTCCTCTAACAAAACAATTTGTTGTTTCCAGATATGTGGCATTTGATGAACAAAAGATTTGGTATGTAGATAAAGAGTGTAATCTTGAAACATTTGAAGAAGAGGTAAGAAGAAGTGAAAGAGGTAAATCACACATGCAGGTAGATGGAGATGAAGACCATATGCAAGCAAGCACATCCTGAGTTGGATCATATATAATAAATGAAGATGTACCTAGATTTGATGAAGAAGTATATCCAGATACACATGAAGAGTGTAAACCAAGAAGGTCAACCAGATTGAGGAAACAACCGACAAGGTATTCCTATGATACTTCTTATTTGACTCAGAAAAACTATGCTTACATGGTTAAGGAAGATGAAGAACCTCAAAGCTATGACAAAGCAAAAGGTAAGAGACAATGGGAAGAAGCAACTAATGAAGAGTTTAGTGCACTTGAAGAGAAGAAGACTTGGGAACTTGTTCCATAACCTAATGGTAAGAAAGTGATTAGAAACAAATGGGTTTATAAAAATAAAGAAGCTTGCAGATGGAAGAATAGCCAGATACAAAGTTAGATTGGTGGTTAAAGGCTATGCTCAAACTCATGGCATAGATTATGATGAGACATTGAGTCTTGTAGCAAAGATGTCAACCATAACGACCATCATTGCTATTGCAGCATCAAAACGATGGACATTGAGTCAATTGGATATAAGGAATGCATTTTTAAATGGATATATATCAGATGAAGTTCACAAGGAGCAACCTCAAGAGTTTGCAGATTACAAGTATCAAAATTATGTTTGCAGATTGAGAAGCACACTTTATGGATTAAAGAAATCTCCAAGAGCTTGGAATTATAGAATTGTGAATTATCTTAATGATCTTGGATATCAAAGTTCAAAGGCAGATGCAAGTTTACTTATCCAGAGAACAGATGAAGGTATGATCTACATTTGTATTTATGTAGATGATATTATAATCAGAGGTACTTCAAATGAAGGAATCAAGGAGGTGAAGAAATTACTTGAGAACGAATTCAAGTTAAGTGATCTAGCAAATTTGTCATATTTTCTTGGAATGGAAATCACTTATGCAGATCATGGCATATATGTATCACAAGAAAGGTATCTTATGAATCTTCTGAAGAAGTTTAGCATGGAGAACTGCAGGTAGGCATCAAGAGCACTTGAGCTCAATCATAAACTTAGTAAATATGATGATGCAGAGTTCAAGGATATGAGGAAGTATCAATCTTTAATGGGAAGCTTGATTTATGCTACACTAACAAGACCTGATCTTAGTTATGCAGTGGGAATTCTTTCTCAATTCATGCATTGTCCAAAGGATTCACATTGGAGTGCAGGTCAAAGAGTTCTTAAATACATCAACGGAACTTTGAAGGAAGGATTATATTATCCTTTCAAATCAGATATAAGGTTGAAAGCATATAGTGACTTAGATTGGGCAGAAAATCAAGATGATAGAAGATCAACACATGGGTCTATGATATACATAAGAGATAAACTTGTGAGTTGGTGTTCAAAGAAGCAACATACAGTGGCTTTATCATCAACTCACGCTGAGTACAAAGGACTTTTGGAAGCAGCTAAAGAACTGTTATGGATGCAGACATTGTTCCAAAGCTTGGACATTGATCAAGGTATACCTATCATACATGGAGATAATATGAGTTCATTGTATCTTGGAGCAAATCCTGTATTTTATGCAAGAACAAAGCACATAGAGAATCAATATCATTGTCTGCGAGAAAAGGTAATGAAGAAGGATCTTGAAGTGGTATACACTTCTACAAAAGATCAGATTGCAGATATTATGACTAAGAGTTGGATGGAGTGAAGACAAGTAGATTCAAAGAAATGGCAGGAATAAAAGAGAACAAGGATATATGAAGAAGACAAAGAATGCTAATTAGTGATTGAGGGGGATCTGTTGGGGCTTCACTCACTAATTAGACATAAAAATATGAAGGCATATGAAGGAAGAAGAAAAACAAAGAGAAGTTAAAGCAAAACACTCAAAAAATCAAGCCTAAGTGAAGGGACGAATTAACACTTGTAATATAGTGCTAAATTAGACTTTAATCCTGACATAGAAGTTCTAAATTATGAGTTTGAGTCCAGGAGTATGTAGACCATATGTATATAAGTCAATTTGAGTTCAAAAACAAATAGAAGAACTTGATTTGTAATTCTTGAGTGAATAGAGAAAAAGTCGGGTTTTTTTGAGAGAGATGTTCAGGAAGAAATACTCAGAGTAGGAGAGTTTCCCATGGCTATGAGTAGAATGAAGCCAAGAAATTTTGTACAATTCTTCTCTAATAGATAAAATATGTTTGTGAAAAGGTATTTGATCTAATTCATCTTGTATAGAGATTTCTAAGTGATTTCATATCAATGTGAAAGTTAGTTGAGAGTCACGAGTTTTCTGGTGCAGTTTTCCTTGATCTTCTAAAGGTCAAATCTCACAATCAAGTGTAAAGTTTTTCATAAATGATAGCTCATTTTGAAGCTACTACCTTCAGCTACAACTGATCAAAATATCTTTGCAAAATGGGATGTGTATGTAGAGAAATGAGTCTAATAGTGAAGGTATGTCAAATCGATGAAGTCATTTTTTAGATTTTATACATAGTTCGAATGTTGAAGTGAATTCAAAAGATTCTGAAGTTATTACTTGAATGTTTTGCTTGGAATATGTTGCTTCACATTAGCAAGAACTTCTATTAGCAATTGATCAAAATAATTTACAACAATCAAGCTAATATATATCATATTTGAAGCTAGAAGAAAAGGTGCAGATTTCTAAAGAGTAAATTTTTGGATTTCACCAAGTGTAGTGATAAAGGTTTCAAATTTAGAGTGGTACTAAGGTAATGATGGTTATGGAGGTATTCTATTATTACTTTAGCTTAGTTCTTGTGGTGTTTCATACACCAAAAAAGGCTCATCGGTATCTACTAGAATTACAAAATCTAAACTTGCAAGATATGTATCAGGTGGATGTGAGACACATGTAGAGCATCTCAATGGTTGGTTAATAGGAACATTTGCACATTGATCTAGTCAGGATTTCTCTAGTCGTGATTTCTCTTGAATGTCCCTATGTGCACCATTTTTATGCATGCTAACTAGAGGACTAGTATCCTCAAACACCACTCTTCTCACTTCAATCTCCTTAATAGGTTGTTTATGCATCTTAGGCTCATTGAAAATGACATCATGACTTCTAATCACGGACCATGTTTTAGGATCCCATAAGCGATATCCGAATTGTCCTTCACGACTATATCCAAGAAAAATGCATTTCTTTGACTTATGGTCCAACTTTTGTCTAAGATTCTTGGGTATATAAACATATGCTTCACAACCAAAAACTCCAAGATTATCATAACATGGTGGCTTCCTTGTTCATAAATCTTGTGCCACCTTAAAACCTTTGGTAGTACTAGGTGAAAGGTTAATCACATGAGCTGGAGTCAAAACTAATTCTTCCCAAAAGCCTTGTGAAAGGTTTGCATGATGCAGCATAGAGACTACTCTATACAAAATAGTTCTATTCATCCATTTAGCTACACCATTTTGTACTAGGGTACAAGGAGCTATAAACTCTCTTTGAATTCCTCTAGACTGGCAGAAAATGCTAAATTCATGTGAGGTATACTCACACCCATTATCCGAACGTAAAGCTTTGAGCTTAGTTATTTTTCTAGTCTCAACTAAAACAAGCCATTTCTGAAAGTAGGGAATACCTCATCCTTAGATTTGATAGGATATACCCAAAATTTTGTAGCAGCATCATCTATGAAAGTGATAAAGTAAAGAGAAACACCTAATGACCTTGTGGGGATAGGACCACACACATCTCTATGAACGAGATCTAAACGTTGAGTTGAAGACTCAATGTGTGTTCTATGCACGTTTTTGGTTTGCTTTCCATACTGTCAATGCTCACAAAATGAAAAATGAAAGAAAGATAACACAGGTAAGTAGCTAGAACAAGAAATATTTTCCATTCCACTAGATGATATATGGCCCAAACAGCCATGCCAAATACAAAAAATAGGCTATTCAGTAATAGCTAACAAGTGTTATTCCTATGATACAAACAAAGGATAAAGTGAGACAAGTTTTCTTCCTTTTTCAATAACCATATTGCCCTTTGGTACAAGAAAGGACTTAGCATAGAAGAGCACCTTGTAACCAAGGTCATCAAATTTTCCAACTAACATCAAACTGCATGATAATTGTGGTACATGGCATACATTATGCATAGTAAATTTTGAATAATCAATGAATTGCACAACCACATTTCCAATCCCCACAATGTCACAGTAGTAAGTGTCACCAAGTCTCACGGTACCAAGAGACTTTCCTGCATAATTTGAGAACCATTTTCTTTGTGGTGTCCCATGGAAAGAAGCACCAAAATCTAGCAGCCATGCATGCAAAAGAGAATCAGCCATAAGATCCTTAGTTGGCACAGTGTTATCAAGTGTCAACACAACAATATCATCATAAATAGCATTGATTTCTTTAATTTTCATAGTCAAAGTAGATGGTGCAAGTACTTGTTTAACATGACCATCAACATTTTGTCCTTTACCTTTAGTAGTCTTTAATGCATAATAGTCTTTCTACATGTGTCCTTTCATATGACAATAATGGCATTTGGTATCCCTCTTCCTTGATTTACTTCTACTCTTATTTTGTTGACTATTATTTTCCTTGTTCTTGCTCTTGCCATGTTGCTGATTCTTTCCTTGGTAAGAATGACGAACATTATATGCATCTCCACTTTGAGTTCCAACCAAGAGTTTCTACGAATCTCCTCACTCAAGAGTGCTCCACATTGAAATACTGCTTTCATTTCATTATTCATATCCATTTTCTGAGCCTCTAATTGGGAGAATATAGCATCAAATGCATTTAGATGAGTAGCAACACTATCTTTGTCCTTCATGCAAAGTTCATATATTTTTCTCATTAGATACACTTTATTTGAATTCGTTTCTTTTTCATATGTATTGCATAACTACTTCCAAGCTCCTCAAAACTTTCACAATCTAATAATGTAAAGTAAACATTATTTGCTAGGTGCAAGCGAATGGTAGACCTAACCATTTCATCTAACTCATCCCAATCATCTTCATCCATGTCAGCAGGCTTCTTTGAAATTCTATTTACTCGCTTCCATTGCCTCATGCCGAATGACTATTGATCATAGCATCTATGCATGTGCACCTCATCATGGTTGGAATGTACATCAGTTGGACATTAAAATTGCATTTCTAAATGGTGACTTGCATTAAGAACTGTATGTTTTTTGGCTCCATGGCTTTGTGGAGAAAGGGCATGATAACCAAGTGTGGAGGTTGAAGAAGGCATTATTTGGTTTAAAGCAAGCGCCACATTCTTGGTATGAAAAGATACATGCCTATCTGGTTGCACATGGTTTTGAGAACAGTCCAACAGAGAGCACCTTAGATGTTAAACGTGCTAATGATGTGCTTCTGATCATTATTGTGTATGTTAATGACATGCTGCTCACGAGTCCTCATGAGAAGCATATTGCTGATTTTAAGGCTGATTTGCATGCCTCATTTGAGATGTTTGATTTTGGGCATTTTCATCATGATTTGTGCATTCAGTTTGTGCAAGTTGATGGTGGAATAGCTTTGCATCAAAAAATATAAATTGGCATAGTATTGCAACATTTTTGCCTTGAAGACTTGAAACCTATTGCCACTCTTATGGAGACACGTTTTTTATTGAGTCTTCATGATGCTAAAGATGCATTTAATGTTGTTCTCTATCAACATGTAGTTGGATGCTTGATTTACTTATGCATTACTCAATGAGATATTTAGATTTTTGTTTTAGAGATGAGCACATTTATGCATTGCCTAGGTGTCAAGCATTGGAAGGCATTTAAGTGCATCTTTCGCTATTTGAGTGGTACATGGGTACTTGGATTGTTTTATCCGAAGGTGGGACCACTTCTATCATATTTACATCCTTTTTCTGACATTACCTAGGCTGGTTGCTATGACACTCGTTTGTCCACTTGTGGCTTTTGTTTCATGCTTGGTAGCTCATGTATATCTTGTTTGAGCAAGAAGGAGCCTACTATGATCACTTCCTATTGTGAGCCTAAGTATAAGGTAGCTTTCATAGCCACTATTGAGTGTGTGTGGCTCAGACACCTTATGGCTAATTTGGTTGTTTGTCAATCTTCTGCCACCACCATTTTCAGAGAGAGTCAAAGTGCATTGGCAGTTGCTAGGAACCCTCTGTTCCATGCTCGCATTAAGCACATTGAGATGCACTATCATTATATTGTTAGGGAGAGGTCAGCTTGGCATATATGCCCACGAACGAGAACATTGTAGACCTTTTCATGAAGGCTCAATCTAGGGAGAACTTTGAAGCTTTCTGCAAAGCTTTGCGCTTACTTCCTTTTGTGGATTGATTCCATATAGCTTGGCACTTCCTTATACATAAGTGCCAACTCCTTGCTCACCGCATCACTCCCAAGGGGATTTGTTCATATACTTAGGTAGTGATGTGTTTCAATACACTAGGAGTGTTAGCGCACCTTTTTCCCTCTTTAGGAGGTTTTTTTTTGTGGCTTGTGTATATGCCTATTGCCCTAATGGGTCATTTATCTTTGTACGTTGTAGTGGTAATACATTCATAATTGTGTGTTGTGCTCCAAGCTTCTTCTCTTACTTGTGTTGTTCGCATGCTTCCACAGAGGTCTAACTCCAACACTAGTAAACCATGTGCACCACCAACCCTCTGACTATCTTCCATGACTATAGGCATGTTTTTTGTTCATAAACCCATCCTCTAGCTAATCAAATCAAGGAACATCAAATTTTCTTATCTATGTGTATGTGAAGATTTTATCTTCTACTCTATCTTGGCTAGCCATAGCTTCTCCACTATGCATTCAACTTCATCTCTATCATTCGTATTGCATGAGTTAAATTTTATCTCAAAAAAACAAAAAATGTGACTAATTTCTTTTCTTTTTTTTTCAAGCAAATTCATCAAAGTCTTATCTCAACAATGAATTAATGTTTTGATGTGCTAAGCTCGTTGAAATGATGAATAAAAAAAATCAATTTATGGAAAAGAAAACAAAATAAATCATCCATGAAATTAAATGACTCGAAATTGATTCCTCAATCGGATTTCTCTGATCTTTTTTGTTTTGAAGTTGACACATAATTTAGTTCTATTTCTTTATTCTATCAAGAATGATGAAATCAAGATCCATCGATTTATAAATTTTTGTTATTTAAATTGTCTTGAATCTTGTAAATTTCCTCTCCAATGTTCTTAAAAGACTTTGTATGCATTTTCTTGCGGAATAGATTTAAGGTAAAATTGATCCACCGAACTCTACACCTTGACGACAATGGACTTACAAAAAAGGGGCTCCAAGAAGTATTTGATAGAGGAAATAAAATAGGTACTTGTTTAGTATCACTTTCCTAGCGATGTTTATTTGTATTTTTTCATGTAGTAAGTTTGTTTTTTTGGAGTTTATTTATAAACTTTACCCATCTTGTAATTGTAGAAGTCCCAAACCTCAATAGTATCCTTAGAAGATGATAATGGTGACTTTTGTGAAGATATTTGCATCCTCACTCCGTTCAAAAGATTCGCACAAGCTCCATGATGCAATCAAATGGCCTCTTAAGAGTGTTGTTTTCTTAATTCAATGCCATCCACAACTATACAGAGAAAACTATTCATGCTATCCATGAGAAGCTTGACAGTAGTACTATTGTTATTGTGTGAAAGTAATCAAAATGTGGATTCGATCAAGAAGGTGAGGGAACCCTAGCGATAGTGGATAACATGGTGTCTAGATGGAAGCCTTCTTTTTGGGACCTCTTGAGTGTTATTGAGGAGGGGAGATAGCCATTGATATTGATAGACATCTCATAAAAATTTTATTGAAAGCCAAAATCCTTGAGGTATTCCTAGATGATGTCCCTCTCTCGTTCAAGAGAAGATTTATTGGAATTAATCTTCAAAGATATAAGGTTTTGATTTGACTCTTCAACGTATGCAAGCCCTTCCATAATGTCAATGATGGCCTCAAAATCAACATCCTCTAGTCACAACATTTTTACCCTCATGCAAAGAAGTTCAAAGGTGACTTGCAATAGAATTGGAAAGGAGTTTGGCAATAGCCTCATACACGGTCTTATTGTCTTTATTATGAAGGGTCTTGTTGTCTTTATTGTGCATGAGATTTATGGACCCATCATTAAAACATTTACGAAAGGATCACTAACTGAAGGCTTCACTCAAACCATCCTAATGGGACCCACAAAAATTCAACTGAATAATTTGAAAGATCTACTAGTTATGTCTTCCAAGTCTATAGTTATAGATTTTTTTAGAGGTCTATCCAATCATCTCTTTGGTTCTAGATTTTGAGGTATACACCATGCAATCATGCTTCTAGGCATCTAATGGGGCTCTTCTACCTAGAACCTTAGTGAAGTGATCTAAAATTAAACCATGCTTTTCCTCCTCTAATGCACATTCAACACTAGTTTTAATTATTATATTTGTGAGTACCTATTTGTCTTTCTTTTTCTCTTCGAATGTTTATACATTTCCTTCTCCCATTAATGTTCCTTCCCTAACCATCACTCCATAAATATCTAAGGCTATCTTCTCTTGATTGTGTCTTTGTATATGAGTTTTCTATTGATTTTTAAGCTGTAAATTTCCTTTATTGATTTTGTTCTTAAGCTTCATTTAGTCGTATACACATTCTTTCTCTTCAATCCTTCGAAATTCTTTGGATCTATAACTTCAAATTTTGCTTTATTGATTTTGTTACTGAGACTGATTTAGTCATAGACGCATTCTTTCTCTTCAATCCTTCGAAGTTCTTTGGATCTATAACTTCACATTGTGCTGGACATAGAGCACGGCCTTTATGACATTGATGTAGCACCTAGCCAAAGAGTATTTAACTAAAAAATCTTCGAGCCATGTGTGGAGGATAGCATGTCAAACCCATAAAGGTGAGAACACTCTAGGTAAGTCTAGGGGAATGGGGTTTTGTTCCCCTTGAAATTAGTTTTCATGTTGTTCATGGTCAAGAACTTATACGATTTCACAATATCAATGTGGAACGAGTGTGCGGGGGTAGAAATCAACCTATGAAAGGGAATCATAAAAGGAAGATAAAGATCATAAGGAACATTTTTTCTTACATTCTAGCATTACTCTACCAGTCCCTTGTTAATGTAGAGTTTACATCTGATAATGCATACCATATATTTTTTGAAGTGTTCTAATGCCATTAATCTTACAAACTTGGGTAGGTAGATGAATTTTGGGTTTTAGATTTTCTCCCTTACACATTGGGCTATGATAGATATTGCTCCTAATGGATAAATATTCAATAAGATAGCTATTATTTTTTAGTCGAGTGGTCTTTGAGAAACGTTTTGTGTTAGTTTTTATTGTCTTTCCCTTCTTCTTTATTGCATGGTCGCTATACAAGATGAATTTTCCTTCAATGGGTCTATTACAAAAGAACTCGAGTGCAATATTGTCTATCGCATTCACTACTTCCTTGATTAAGTACTTTGAATATGGTACTTGATAATGGAGGTTTCACTATCTACCACGTCTCCTTCCTTGTGGAATCGTATGAAAAGTCCACTCTTCACTCGTATCCGCAATTGGAATAGACCCCCTCAATAGTGTCTTTAATCCCTATCATTTCCTAAAACTCATGAGATGAATCTTTTCTAGGAAAAATTTTGGAACCTTTTTATCCCTTTCCTTTCCGCTTCCATAAAGTGTGCCATGATTGGCTCTATTGATTGTGTCCCCATAGCTTGCTTCGTTCGTTATGAATATTTCTCTTAGTCATGCTCCTCCTCTCATTGAGTCCTTCGTTATCTTCGAAGAGATTGAGTGGTGTTTTATGCGTTTCTTGGATCGAGTTCAATCTATGGGAACTGTGTGATTCGATGCCCATGTGTGCCACAATTAAACCAATCACTAGGAAGGATTTTATAGATAGTGTCCTATTCCAAAGGATTCTCTCCTTCAATCTCAACTCGAATTGAAGATGGAACCTAAAGATTGATGTCCGTCTCAATGCAAATCTATGGGTGCCAAGGAGGTACAAAATATAGCGAGGACCCTTAGATAGGTCTTGCGGAATTTTCTTTGATTACTAGCACACATCCTATTAGAGTAATTATTTCTTTCACCATTTGGCAAACAAATAGTGGAAGATAAGGAAAGTTGAAAGGTTTCACCTTGATTGGCACAATTATAGGGAACTGTTGCAATATACACCCTGTTGGTCTTTTCATTTCCCGTGTTCCTAAATTGAGCCCTACAAGTGTAGAGCTTCAATTTCAAAGGAAGTGGGTGATTTTCTAGAACAAAAATGGCATTTAATGACCACCAGTTTATGATGGAAGCATTCCTTCGTCGAAAACCAGAGAAACAAAGAATTAAGTTGGCCATTCACAACGAGTGTCCACCTTACTAAGTTCCTTGTACATTTTCTTTATCTCGGAGATGAATAGTGATGGGGATGGAACAAACATGCGGCATGATTTCCCATTTGCCCTTTCCATTGATGATAGGTGGAACATTACTTTTAATCGGCTAGGTGGCCATATATCCTACTCTAGAGGTGATAGGAAGAGAAGATAGAGAGAGAGAGAGGGAGAGATGAAAAAAAAATAGTTAGAAAAAAGGAGATAAGATGAAGATAGGGTGATAGAGCGAGAGAGAGAGACATAGAGCCAGAGAGGTCGAAAACCAGAGAAAAAGAATTAAGTTGGCCATTCACAACTAGTGTCCACCTTACTGGCTTGGACATTTTTGAAGATCGTAAGAGAAAGGGGAGCAACAAGACAAACCTCGATTAGTAGGAAATCACTCTCTTTTTTAGTTTCTAAATTTATTATTATTATTTCTTCTTATTTTTATCTTTTTTTCTTTCATTTTTCTCTCTTCTTTATTGTTTTCCGCCTTTTTTATTTTCCCTTTTTCTCCCCTTCACATTTTTCCTCATTTACTTAAGACAAAATTGATGAAAAGAACTTTTCCTTCGTCTTATCAATTTCAATTTCCTACTCAGAAAAAACTTCTCAAAAAACAAAACGGTGAGCGTGATATAAACCAAACCTCTTAGTAGTGGGGACAAGATTACTACCACCATGTGTCAAGGTTGAAGATCTTAACTGCCATCTCTTTGTCACATCATGCGTCGACTTCTGTGTGTATGGAATAAACACAAAAGGAGACGATCTTATCTCTCTGCTTCTGTCTGCCCATCAATGGACCCATATTGCTGTCCTACTTACAAGTTGCAAGCTGCAATGAGAGTGCTTCTATTATTGCAGCTCAGGACATATAGCACGGGTTGAATGGCTTTCACTTACTAGAAACAAACTGAACCCAAAGGCATGCTAAGGAGAGAGATTCCACCCGAACGCGAGACCCGAAAATCCCCCGAGGAAACTACTACATGTGGATGAGGCCCGAAAACCCCCGGGGAAACTAGCTTTCACTTCTCACTACTACATGTGGATGAGGGTTGTCCTACCAATCCATCCACATGTAGCAGAGGAGACAAGACAAGGAGAGGCGTTTCAACAAGTATAGAAGTGAAACTACCTTTCACTTCTCCCTACTACATCTGGTTGAGGGTTGTCCTACCAGTGTAGCCGTAGCCCTTGAATCCATAACCTCCCAAAAAAGGGAAAATGACTGAACCTGTTGAGCTTGTTCTGCATGTCCTCCTGAAACAAGCTTGCTTTCATATTATACATGCTTCTTTCTTCTGTTTGGAAAGGAGTTGTAGAATCTGCTACACACTCAATATGGACGTCCTCTCACCAATGTCTTACAGATTTCCCCCTCAATTTTGTTATTGGCAAGTGCATAATTGAGGCCTTCATTGCCAATTCTGATCAAGCATAGGTACACGCTCTACCTATTGTTAGAAGCTACGACCCATATTGGAAAGCGTACCTCCAAGGTTTACTGTAGACGATGTTGGAGATATGAATCGATGAATGACAAGGTGCGTCTGTTTGTCACGTCATTGGTCGACATCTGTGTGTAAAGGAAAGCAGCAGAAGGAGACGATCTTGTCTCTCAACTTCTGTCTGCTGTGAATGGAGCCATATCACTGTCCTACATACGAGCTGCAATTGGGACGGCTACGTCAGGACACATAAAATAAGTAGCAGATTATCGTGGAAAAGTCGGCCTGCATCAGCGGAGGAAGGCCAGATTATCGTGGGCAAGTGGGCCTGCATCAGCACATAGACATGACCTACAGGACAAGAAAAGCTATTGATGTCTGTCTTTATTACTCGTAATGAAGATAAGAGCTGTCCCGAAGCTCAAACCGATCCCCAGCAACAGAATTCCTTTCCAGTGATCAATCTTGCAATAGAGCAGAAGGATACAATGATAATGACAAGTGTGACTTCTTCAGCACAAAGGCATGCGTGAAAGGATCATGCTGCCTGAAAGGGTCATCTCTGAACAATCGCTGTCAAAGACGAAAGTGACGATTGGCATTTCCCTTTATCTCCCCCTTTGTCTCTGTATGAGAGCATAATTAGAAGAGCGAAATGATTTTAGCGCAGATCAGCGTAGACAAGTGGGTCTGCATCAGCGCAGACATATGCATTCAATGGGAAACAAGAGCTGCCTTGAAGCTAAAATTTCGCGTCCAACAAGACAACTTCGTGATACACATGCAGTCTACAGTACATAAGGACAAGTTGCATACTCAATTGGATACAAGCATGACCATGGAGAGGCAGAATATTACGGTGCAAAAGCATCAAAGTTTAAGATTTGTTTCCTATCCTCACCGTGTTGTTAAGAAACATGAACCACTGGAAACTATGATGATATTTTAATCGTTGATTTTGAGTAAGGAAGTTTTGTTTATACTTTACTCAATCTGCCATGAAAAGGTGAGATCAACTGGTATTTGATAGTAGTGAAGGCGCTACCATTGGGTTCTTCTTTCGAGATTGATTTTTATTTTTACATTCTTTTAATTTATAGTAAGGAAGCAGTTCATATGCCATCTCCAAATTGGTTACTTTTATTTGGTAGTGAGCAAAAGTGAAAAGATTCTGCCACAAAATTTATTCCTCGGTGGGCCTTTTAAGATAAATTCTTGTGGAAATCACATTAAGCGATTTTAGCCTCTCGCCGAAGAAGAGGAAACTATGATCATTCATTTCTACTTTCATTAATTGTGAACACGAGATATACTATTTCTTATATCGCAAGGATCTCCTCCTGTCAACGAAAACAAGAGCTACAAGAGCTTCCTCGAAGCTCAAATTTCCTTCTTTCAAGCTTGTGCCAAAAAGCTTATCAAGGCTTCCCATAATGAAGAT